>CM059462.1:374611-532254 GCA_030408155.1 Lophura swinhoii | reverse complement strand
ATACCTGTTTTATCCCCAAAAGAGGACAGTTTCTTAAAGAAATGCTACATTTCTCCCAAATATATCACATCTTCTCCAAGAAATACCAAGTTTCCCCCTTCAAATAGGACCTTTTCACCCACAAATACCTCTTTTATCCCCTAAATTGGACAGTTTCTTCCAGACATGCCACATTTCTCCTAAATATATCACATCTTCTCCAAGAAATACCAGCTTTCCCCCTTCAAATAGGAACTTTTCTCCCACAAATACCTGTTTTATCCCCATATAGGACATTTTCTTCCAGACATGCCACATTTCTCCCAAATATACCACATCTTCTCCAAGAAATACCAGGTTTCCCCCTTCAAATAGGACCTTTTCTCCCACAAATACCTGTTTTATCCCCAAAAGAGGACATTTTCTTCCAGAAATGCCACATTTCTCCCAAATATAGCACATCTTCTCCAAGAAATACCAGGTTTTCCCCTTGTAATAAGACCTTTTCACCCACACAAACCTCTTTTATCCCCAAAAGAGGACAGTTTCTTCCAGAAATGCCACATTTCTCCCAAATATATCACAGCTTCTCCAAGAAATACCAGGTTTCCCCCTTCAAATAGGACCTTTTCACCCACAAATACCTCTTTTATCCCCAAAAGAGGACAGTTTCTTCTAGAAAGGCCACATTTCTCCCAAATATATCACAGCTTCTCCAAGAAATACCAGCTTTCCCACTTCAAATAGGAACTTTTCACCCACAAATACCTCTTTTATCCCCAAAACAGGACAGTTTCTTCCAGAAATGCCACATTTCTCCCAAATAGATCACATCTTCTCCAAGAAATACCAGGTTTCCCCCTTCAAATAGGACCTTTTCACCCACAAATACCTCTTTTATCCCCAAAGTAGGACAGTTTCTTCCAGACATGCCACATTTCTCCCAAATATATCACATCTTCTCCAAGAAATACCAGGTTTCCAACTTCAAATAGGACCTTATCACCCACAAATACCACTTTTATCCCCAAAATAGGACAGTTTCTGCCAGAAAGGCCACATTTCTCCCAAACATATCACATCTTCTCCAAGAAATACCACGTTTCCCCCTTCAAATAGGACCTTTTCACCCACAAATACCTCTTTTATCCCCAAAATAGGACAGTTTCTGCCAGAAAGGCCACATTTCTCCCAAATAGATCACATCTTCTCAAAGAAATACCAGGTTTCCCCCTTCAAATAGGACCTTATCACCCACAAATACCTGTTTTATCCCCAAAATAGGACAGTTTCTGCCAGAAATGCCACATTTCTCCCAAATATATCACATCTTCTCCAAGAAATACCAGCTTTCCCCCTTCAAATAGGACCTTTTCACCCACTAATAGCAAGCTTCTCCCCCAAATAGGACAGTTTCTTCCAGAAATGCCACATTTCTCCCAAATATATCACATCTTCTCCAAGAAATACCAGGTTTCCAACTTCAAATAGGACCTTTTCACCCACAAATACCTCTTTGATCCCCAAAAGAGGACAGTTTCTTCCAGACATGCCACATTTCTCCCAAATATAACACATCTCCTTCAAGAAATACCAGCTTTCCCCCTTCAAATAGGACCTTTTCTCCCACAAATTCCTGTTTTATCCCCAAAAGATGACACTTTCTTCCAGAAATGCCACATTTCTCCCAAATATATCACATCTTCTCCAAGAAATAGCAGGTTTCCCCCTTCAAATAGGACCTTTTCTCCCACAAATACCTGTTTTATCCCCAAAAGAGGACAGTTTCTTCCAGACATGCCACATTTCTCCCAAACATATCACATCTTCTCCAAGAAATACCAGGTTTCCCCCTTCAAATAGGACCTTTTCACCCACAAATACCTCTTTTATCCCCAAAATAGGACAGTTTCCTCCAGAAATGCCACATTTCTCCCAAACATATCACATCTTCTCCAAGAAATACCACGTTTCCCCCTTCAAATAGGACCTTTTCACCCACAAATACCTCTTTTATCCCCAAAAGAGGACAGTTTCTTCCAGAAATGGCACATTTCACCCAAACATCTCACGTGTCCTCCAAGAAATACCAGGATTCCCCCTGAAATAGGAACTTTTCTCCCACAAATACCACCCTTCTCCCCACATATAGGACATTTTCTTCCAGACATGCCACATTTCTCCCAAAAATATCACATCTTCTCCAAGAAATACCAGGTTTCCCCCTTCAAATAGGACCTTTTCACCCACAAATACCTGTTCTATCCCCATAAGAGGACAGTTTCTTCCAGAAATGCCACATTTCTCCAAAATAGATCACATCTTCTCCAAGAAATACCAGGTTTCCCCCTTCAAATAGGACCTTTTCCCCAAAAAAAACCTCTTTTATCCCCAAAAGAGGACAGTTTCTTCCAGGAATGCCAGATTTCTCCCAAATACATCACATCTTCTCCAAGAAATACCAGGTTTCCACCTTCAAATAGGACCTTTTCACCCACAAATACCTCTTTTATCCCCAAAATAGGACAGTTTTTTCCAGACATGCCACATTTCTCCCAAATATATCACATCTTCTCCAAGAAATACCAGGGTTCCCCCTTCAAATAGGAACTTTTCTCCCACAAATACCTCTTTTATCCCCAAAAGAGGACAGTTTCTTCCAGAAATGCCACATTTCTCCCAAATATATCACAACTCCTCCTAGAAATACCAGGTTTCCCCCTTGAATTAGGACCTTTTCACCCACAAATACCTCTTTTATCCCCAAAATAGGACAGTTTCTTCCAGAAAGGCCACATTTCTCCCAAATATATCACATCTTCTCCAAGAAATACCAGGTTTCCCCCTTCAAATAGGACCTTTTCAACCACTAATACCTCTTTTATCCCCAAAAGAGGACAGTTTCTTCCAGAAATGCCACATTTCTCCCAAATATATCACATCTTCTCCAAGAAATGCCAGGATTCCTCCTGAAATAGGACCTTCTCACCCAAAATTACCAGCCTTCTCCCCCCAAATTGGACATTTTCTTCCAGAAATGCCACATTTCTCCCAAATATATCACATCTTCTCCAAGAAATACCAGGATTCCCCCTTCAAATAGGACCTTCTCACAGAAAACTACCAGCCTTCTCCCCCCAAATTGGACATTTTCTTCCAGAAATGCCACATTTCTCCCAAATATAGCACATCTTCTCCAAGAAATACCAGCTTTCCCCCTTCAAATAGGACCTTTTCACCCACTAATACCTCTTTTATCCCCAAAAGAGGACAGTTTCTTGCAGAAATGCCACATTTCTCCCAAATATATCACATCTTCTCCAAGAAATACCACGTTTCCCCCTTCAAATAGGACCTTTTCACCCACAAATACCTCTTTAATCCCCAAAATAGGACAGTTTCTTCCTGACATGAAACATTTCCCCCAAATATATCACATCTTCTCCAAGAAATACCAGGTTTCCCCCTTCAAATACGACCTTATCACCCACAAATACCACTTTTATCCCCAAAATAGGACAGTTTCTGCCAGAAAGGCCACATTTCTCCCAAACATATCACATCTTCTCCAAGAAATACCAGCTTTCCCCCTTCAAATAGGACCTTTTCACCCACAAAAAATTCTTTTATCCCCAAAATAGGACAGTTTCTTCCAGAAATGCCTGATTTCTCCCAAATATATCACATCTTCTCCAAGAAATACCAGGTTTCCAACTTCAAATAGGACCTTTTCACCCACAAATACCTCTTTTATCCCCAAAAGAGGACAGTTTCTTCCAGACATGCCACATTTCTCCCAAATATACCACATCTCCTTCAAGAAATACCAGCTTTCCCCCTTCAAATAGGACCTTTTCTCCCACAAATACCTCTTTTATCCCCAAAACAGGACACTTTCTTCCAGAAATGCCACATTTCTCCCAAATATATCACATCTTCTCCAAGAAATACCAGGGTTCCCCCTTCAAATAGGACCTTTTCACCCACAAATACCTGTTTTATCCCCAAAATAGGACAGTTTCTTCCAGACATGCCACATTTCTCCCAAACATATCACATCTTCTCCAAGAAATACCAGGTTTCCCCCTTCAAATAGGACCTTTTCACCCACAAATACCTCTTTTATCCCCAAAATAGGACAGTTTCCTCCAGAAATGCCTGATTTCTCCCAAACATATCACATCTTCTCCAAGAAATACCAGGTTTCCCCCTTCAAATAGGACCTTTTCACCCACAAATACCTCTTTTATCCCCAAAATAGGACAGTTTCTTCCAGAAATGCCACATTTCTCCCAAATATATCACATCTTCTCCAAGAAATACCAGCTTTCCTCTTTCAAATAGGACCTTCTCACCCACAAATACCACTTTTATCCCCAAAATAGGACATTTTCTTCCAGACATGCCACATTTCTCCCAAATATATCACATCTTCTCCAAGAAATACCAGGTTTCCCCCTTCAAATAGGACCTTTTCACCCACAAATACCTGTTCTATCCCCATAAGAGGACAGTTTCTTCCTGACATGAAACATTTCCCCCAAATATGTCACATCTTCTCCAAGAAATACCAGATTTCCCCCTTCAAATACGACCTTATCACCCACAAATACCACTTTTATCCCCAAAATAGGACAGTTTCTGCCAGAAAGGCCACATTTCTCCCAAACATATCACATCTTCTCCAAGAAATACCAGCTTTCCCCCTTCAAATAGGACCTTTTCACCCACAAAAAATTCTTTTATCCCCAAAATAGGACAGTTTCTTCCAGAAATGCCACATTTCTCCCAAATATATCACATCTTCTCCAAGAAATAGCAGGATTCCTCCTGAAATAGGACCTTTTCACCCACTAATACCAGGCTTCTCCCCCCAAATAGGACAGTTTCTTCCAGAAATGCCTCATTTCTCCCAAACATATCACATCTTCTCCAAGAAATAACAGGTTTCCCCCTTCAAATAGGACCTTTTCACCCACAAATACCTGTTTTATCCCCAAAAGAGGACAGTTTCTTCCAGACATGCCACATTTCTCCCAAATATATCACATCTTCTCCAAGAAATACCAGGTTTCCCCCTTCATATAGGACCTTTTCACCCACAAATACCTCTTTTATCCCCAAAATAGGACAGTTTCTTCCAGACATGCCACATTTCTGCCAAATAGATCACATCTTCTCCAAGAAATACCAGGATTCCTCCTGAAATAGGACCTTTTCACCCACTAATACCAGGCTTCTCCCCCCAAATAGGACAGTTTCTTCCAGAAATGCCTCATTTCTCCCAAACATATCACATCTTCTCCAAGAAATACCAGGTTTCCCCCTTCAAATAGGACCTTTTCACCCACAAATACCTGTTTTATCCCCAAAAGAGGACAGTTTCTTCCAGAAATGCCACATTTCTCCCAAATATATCACATCTTCTCCAAGAAATACCAGCTTTCCCCCTTCAAATCGGACCTTTTCACCAACTAATAGCAAGCTACTCCCCCAAATAGGACAGTTTCTTCCAGAAATGCCACATTTCTCCCAAATATATCACATCTTCTCCAAGAAATACCAGGTTTCCCTTTTCAAATAGGACCTTTTCACCCACAAATACCTCTTTGATCCCCAAAAGAGGACAGTTTCTTCCAGACATGCCACATTTCTCCCAAATATACCACATCTCCTTCAAGAAATACCAGCTTTCCCCCTTCAAATAGGACCTTCTCTCCCACAAATACCTGTTTTATCCCCAAAAGAGGACACTTTCTTCCAGAAATGCCACATTTCTCCCAAATATATCACATCTTCTCCAAGAAATACCACGTTTCCCCCTTCAAATAGGACCTTTTCACCCACAAATACCTCTTTTATCCCCCAAATACGACAGTTTCTTCCAGACATGCCACATTTCTCCCAAACATATCACATCTTCTCCAAGAAATACCAGGTTTCCCCCTTCAAATAGGACCTTTTCACCCACAAATACCTCTTTTATCCCCAAAATAGGACAGTTTCCTCCAGAAATGCCTCATTTCTCCCAAACATATCTCATCTTCTCCAAGAAATACCAGGTTTCCCCCTTCAAATAGGACCTTTTCACCAACAAATACCTGTTTTATCCCTTAAATTGGACATATTCTTCCAGAAATGCCACATTTCTCCCAAATATATCACATCTTCTCCAAGAAATACCAGGTTTCCCCCTTCAAATAGGACCTTTTCACCCACAAATACCTCTTTTATCCCCAAAAGAGGACAGTTTCTTCCAGAAATGCCACATTTCTCCCAAATATATCATATCTTCTCCAAGAAATACCAGGTTTCCCCCTTCAAATAGGACCTTATCACCCACAAATACCACTTTTATCCCCAAAATACGACAGTTTCTGCCAGAAATGCCACATTTCTCCCAAACATAACACATCTTCTCCAAGAAATACCAGGTTTCCCCCTTCAAATAGGACCTTTTCACCCACAAATACCTCTTGTATCCCCAAAATAGGACAGTTTCTTCCAGACATGCCACATTTCTCCCAAATAGATCACATCTTCTCCAAGAAATACCAGGTTTCCCCCTTCAAATAGGACCTTTTCACCCACAAGTACCTCTTTTATCCCCAAAAGAGGACAGTTTCTTCCAGACATGCCACATTTCTCCCAAATAGATCACATCTTCTCCAAGAAATACCACGGTTCCCCCTTCAAATAGGACATTTTCTCCCACAAATACCTGTTTTATCCCCAAAACAGGACATTTTCTTCCTGACATGCCACATTTCTCCCAAATATATCACATCTTCTCCAAGAAATACCACGTTTCCCCCTTCAAATAGGACCTTTTCACCCACAAAAACCTCTTTTATCCCCAAAAGAGGACAGTTTCTTCCAGAAATGCCACATTTCTCCCAAATATATCATATCTTCTCCATGAAATACCAGGTTTCCCCCTTCAAATAGGAAATTTTCACCCACAAATACCTGTTTTATCCCCAAAATAGGACAGTTTCTTCCAGAAATGCCAGATTTCTCCCAAGTATATCACATCTTCTCCAAGAAATAACAGGGTTCCCCCTTCAAATAGGACCTTTTCACCCACAAATACGTCCTTTATCCCCAAAATAGGACACTTTCTGCCAGAAATGCCATATTTGTCCCAAATAGATCACATCTCCTCCAAGAAATACCAGGATTCCTCCTGAAATAGGACCTTTTCTCCCACAAATACCAGCCTTCTCCCCCCAAATAGGACATTTTCTTTCAGAAAGGCCACATATCACCCAAATATATCACATCTTCTCCAAGAAATACCAGCTTTCCCCCTTCAAATAGGACCTTTTCTCCCACAAATACCTGTTTTATCCCGAAAAGAGGACAGTTTCTTCCAGAAAGGCCACATTTCTCCCAAACATATCACATCTTCTCCAAGAAATACCAAGATTCCCCCTTCAAATAGGACCTTTTCAACCACAAATACCTGTTTTATCCCTCAAATTGGACATATTCTTCCAGAAATGCCAGATTTCTCCCAAATAGATCACATCTTCTCCAAGAAATACCACGTTTCCCCTTCAAATAGGACCTTTTCACCCACAAATACCTCTTTTATCCCCAAAATATGACAGTTTCTTCCAGAAATGCCACATTTCTCCCAAATAGATCATATCTTCTCCAAGAAATACCAGGTTTCCCCTTCAAATAGGACATTTTCTCCCACAAATACCTGTTTTATCCCCAAAAGAGGACAGTTTCTACCAGAAAGGCCACATTTCTCCCAAATATATCACATCTTCTCCAAGAAATACCAGGCTTCCCCCTTCATATAGGACCTTTTCACCAACAAATATTTGTTTTATCCCTCAAATTGGACATATTCTTCCAGAAATGCCACATTTCTCCCAAATATATCACATCTTCTCCAAGAAATACCACGTTTCCCCCTTCAAATAGGACCTTTTCACCCACAAATACCACTTTTATCCCCAAAATACGACAGTTTCTGCCAGAAATGCCACATTTCTCCCAAACATATCACATCTTCTCCAAGAAATACCACGTTTCCCCCTTCAAATAGGACCTTTTCACCCACAAATACCTCTTGTATCCCCAAAATAGGACAGTTTCTTCCAGACATGCCACATTTCTCCCAAATAGATCACATCTTCTCCAAGAAATACCAGGTTTCCCCCTTCAAATAGGACCTTTTCAGCCACAAGTACCTGTTTTATCCCCAAAAGAGGACAGTTTCTTCCAGACATGCCACATTTCTCCCAAATAGATCACATCTCCTCCAAGAAATACCACGGTTCCCCCTTCAAATAGGACATTTTCTCCCACAAATACCTGTTTTATCCCCAAAACAGGACATTTTCTTCCAGAAATGCCACATTTCTCCCAAATATATCACATCTTCTCCAAGAAATACCAGGTTTCCCCCTTCAAATAGGAACTTTTCACCCACAAATACCTCTTTTATCCCCAAAAGAGGACAGTTTTTTCCAGAAATGCCACATTTCTCCCAAATAGATCACATCTTCTCCAAGAAATACCAGTTTTCCCCCTTCAAAAGGACCTTTTCACCCACAAATACCTGTTTTGTCCCCAAAAGAGGACAGTTTCTTCCAGAAAGGCCACATTTCTCCCAAATAGATCACATCTTCTCCAAGAAATACCAGGTTTCCCCCTTCAAATAGGACCTTTTCACCCACAAATACCTCTTTTATCCCCAAAATAGGACAGTTTCTTCCAGAAATGCCACATTTCTCCCAAATATATCACATCTTCTCCAAGAAATACCAGGGTTGCCCCTTCAAATAGGACCTTTTCACCCACAAATACCTCTTTTATCCCCAAAATAGGACAGTTTCTTCCAGAAAGGCCACATTTCTCCCAAATATATCACCTCTTCTCCAAGAAATACCAGGATTCCTCCTGAAATAGGACCTTCTCACCCACAACTACCAGCCTTCTCCCCACAAATTGGACATTTTCTTCCAGAAATGCCTCATTTCTCCCAAATATATCACATCTTCTCCAAGAAATACCAGGTTTCCCCCTTCAAATAGATCCTTTTCACCCACAAATACCTGTTTTATCCCCAAAAGAGGACAGTTTCTTCCAGAAATGCCACATTTCTCCCAAATATATCACATCTTCTCCAAGAAATACCAGGGTTCCCCCTTCAAATAGGACCTTTTCACACAGAAATACCTGTTTTATCCCCAAAATACGACAGTTTCTTCCAGAAATGCCACATTTCTCCCAAATAGATCACATCTTCTCCAAGAAATACCAGCTTTCCCCCTTCAAATAGGACCTTCTCACCCACAAATACCTGTTTTATCCCCAAAAGAGGACAGTTTCTTCCAGAAAGGCCACATTTCTCCCAAATATATCACATCTTCTCCAAGAAATACCAGGTTTCCCCCTTCAAATAGGACCTTTTCACCCACAAATTCCACTTTTATCCCCAAAATACGACAGTTTCTGCCAGTAATGCCACATTTCTCCCAAACATATCACATCTTCTCCAAGAAATACCACGTTTCCTCCTTCAAATAGGACCTTTTCACCCACAAATACCTGTTTTATCCCCAATAGAGGACAGTTTCTTCCAGACATGCCACATTTCTCCCAAATAGATCACATCTTCTCCAAGAAATACCAGGTTTCCCCCTTCAAATAGGACCTTTTCACCCACAAGTACCTGTTTTATCCCCAAAAGAGGACAGTTTCTTCCAGACATGCCACATTTCTCCCAAATAGATCACATCTCCTCCAAGAAATACCACGGTTCCCCCTTCAAATAGGACATTTTCTCCCACAAATATCTGTTTTTGTCCCCAAAAGAGGACAGTTTCTTCCAGAAAGGCCACATTTCTCCCAAATATATCACATCTTCTCCAAGAAATACCATCTTTCCCCCTTCAAATAGGACCTTTTCACCCACAAATACCTCTTTTATCCCCAAAAGAGGACAGTTTCTTCCAGAAATGCCAATTTCTCCCAAATATATCACATCCTCTCCAAGAAATACCAGCTTTCCTCCTTGAAATAGGACCTTTTCACCCACAAATACCTGTTTTATCCCCCAAATAGGACATTTTCTTCCAGAAATGCCAGATTTCTCCCAAATATATCACATCTTCTCCAAGAAATACCAGCTTTCCCCCTTCAAATAGGACCTTTTCACCCACAAATACCTCTTTTATCCCCAAAAGAGGACAGTTTCTTCCAGAAAGGCCACATTTCTCCCAAATATATCACATCTTCTCCAAGAAATACCAGGGTTCCCCCCTTAAAATAGGACCTTTTCACCCACAGATACCTGTTTTATCCCCAAAACAGGACAGTTTCTTCCAGAAATGCCACATTTCTCCCAAACATATCACATCTTCTCCAAGAAATACCAGCTTTCCCCCTTCAAATAGGACCTTTTCACCCACAAATACCTGTTTTATCCCCAAAATAGGACAGTTTCTTCCAGAAATGGCACATTTCTACCAAATATATCACCTCTTCTCCAAGAAATACCAGCTTTCCCCCTTCAAATAGGACCTTTTCACCCACAAATACCTGTTTTATCCCCAAAAGAGGACAGTTTCTTCCAGAAATGGCACATTTCTCCCAAACATATCACGTCTCCTCCAAGAAATACCAGGGTTCCAACTTCAAATAGGACCTTTTCACCCACAAATACCTCTTTTATCCCCAAAAGAGGACAGTTTCTTCCAGAAATGCCACATTTCTCCCAAATATATCACATCTTCTCCAAGAAATACCAGGTTTCCCCCTTCAAATTGGAGCTTTTCACCCACAAATACCTCTTTTATCCCCAAAAGAGGACAGTTTCTTCCAGAAATGCCACATTTCTCCCAAATAGATCACATCTTCTCCAAGAAATACCAGGATTCCTAGTGAAATAGGACCTTCTCACCCACTAATACCAGGCTTCTCCCCCCAGATAGGACAGCTTCTTCCAGAAATGCCTGATTTCTCCCAAATATATCACATCTTCTCCAAGAAATACCAGGGTTCCCACTTCAAATAGGACATTTTCACCCACAGATACCTCTTTTATCCCCGAAAGAGGACAGTTTCTTCCAGAAATGCCACATTTCTCCCAAATAGATCACATCTTCTCCAAGAAATACCAGGGTTCCCCCTTCAAATAGGACCTTTTCACCCACAAATACCTCTTTTATCCCCAAAAGAGGACAGTTTCTTCCAGAAATGCCACATTTCTCCCAAATAGATCACATCCTCTCCAAGAAATACCAGGTTTCCCCCTTGAATTGGGACCTTTTCTCCATGAAATACCTCTTTTATCCCCAAAAGAGGACATTTTCTTCCAGAAATGCCACATTTCCCCCAAATATATCACATCTTCTCCAAGAAATACCAGGTTTCCCCCTGGGAATAGGACCTTTTCAACCACTAATACCTCTTTTATCCCCAAAAGAGGACAGTTTCTTCCGAAAAGGCCTCATTTCGCCCAAATATATCATATCTTCTCCAAGAAATACCAGGATTCCTCCTGAAATAGGACCTTCTCACCCAAAACTACCAGCCTTCTCCCCCCAAATTGGACATTTTCTTCCAGACATGCCACATTTCTCCCAAATATATCACATCTTCTCCAAGAAATACCAGGATTCCTCCTGAAATAGGACCTTCTCACCCAAAACTACCAGCCTTCTCCCCCAAATTGGACATTTTCTTCCAGAAAGGCCACATTTCTCCCATATAGATCACATCTTCTTCAAGAAATACCAGCTTTCCCCCTTCAAATAGGACCTTTTCACCCACAAATACCTGTTTTATCCCCAAATAGGACAGCTTCTTCCAGACATGCCACATTTCTCCCAAATAGATCACATCTTCTCCAAGAATTAACAGGTTTCCCCCTTCAAATCGGACCTTTTCACCCACAAATACCTCTTTTATCCCCAAAAGAGGACAGTTTCTTCCAGAAATGCCACATTTCGCCCAAATATATCACATCTTCTCCAAGAAATACCAGGTTTCCCCCTTCAAATACAACGTTTTCACCCACAAATACCTCTTTTATCCCCAAAAGAGGACAGTTTCTTCCAGAAATGCCACATTTCTCCCAAATATACCACATCTTCTCCAAGAAATACCAGGGTTCCCCCTTCAAATAGGACCTTTTCACCCACAAATACCTCTTTTATCCCCAAAAGACGACACTTTCCTCCAGAAATGCCACATTTCTCTCAAATATATCACATCTTCTCCAAGAAATGCCAGGTTTCCCCTTCAAATAGGACCTTTTCACCCACAAATACCTGTTTTATCCCCAAAATAGGACAGTTTCTTCCAGACATGCCAGATTTCTCCCAAATACATCGCATCTCCTCCAAGAAATACCAGGGTTCCCCTTCAAATAGGAACTTATCACCCACAAATACCTCTTTTATCCCCAAAAGAGGACAGTTTCTTCCAGACATGCCACATTTCTCCCAAATATATCACATCTTCTCCAAGAAATACCACGTTTCCAACTTCAAATAGGACCTTTTCACCCACAAATACCTCTTTTATCCCCAAAAGAGGACAGTTTCTTCCAGAAATGCCAATTTCTCCCAAATAGATCACATCCTCTCCAAGAAATACCAGCTTTCCTCCTTGAAATAGTACCTTCTCACCCACTAATACCAGTCTTCTCCCCCCAGATAGGACAGTTTCTTCCAGAAATGCCTCATTTCTCCCAAATATATCACATCTTCTCCAAGAAATACCAGCTTTCCCCCTTCAAATAGGACATTTTCACCCACAAATACCTCTTTTATCCCCCAAAGAGGACAGTTTCTTCCAGAAATGCCACATTTCTCCCAAATAGATCACATCTTCTCCAAGAAATACCAGGTTTCCCCCTGGAAATAGGACCTTTTCCAACACAAATACCTGTTTTATGCCCAAAATAGGACAGTTTCTTCCAGAAATGCCACATTTCTCCCAAATAGATCACATCCTCTCCAAGAAATACCAGGTTTCGCCCTTGAATTAGGACCTTTTCTCCATGAAATACCTCTTTGATCCCCAAAATAGGACATTTTCTTCCAGAAATGCCACATTTCTCCCAAATAGATCACATCTTCTTCAAGAAATACCACGTTTCCCCCTGGGAATAGGACCTTTTCAACCACTAATACCTCTTTTATCCCCAAAAGACGACAGTTTCTTCCGAAAAGGCCATATTTCGCCCAAATATATCACATCTTCTCCAAGAAATGCCAGGATTCCTCCTGAAATAGGACCTTCTCACCCAAAACTACCAGCCTTCTCCCCCCAAATTGGACATTTTCTTCCAGAAAGGCCACATTTCTCCCAAATATATCACATCTTCTCCAAGAAATACCAGGATTCCTCCTGAAATAGGACCTTCTCACCCAAAACTACCAGACTTCTCCCCACAAATTGGACATTTTCTTCCAGAAAGGCCACATTTCTCCCATATAGATCACATCTTCTCCAAGAAATACCAGCTTTCCCCCTTCAAATAGGACCTTTTCACCCACAAATACCTCTTTTATCCCCAAATAGGACAGCTTCTTCCAGACATGCCACATTTCTCCCAAATAGATCACATCTTCTCCAAGAAATAACAGGTTTCCCCCTTCAAATCGGACCTTTTCACCCACAAATACCTCTTTTATCCCCAAAAGAGGACAGTTTCTTGCAGAAATGCCACATTTCGCCCAAATATATCACATCTTCTCCAAGAAATACCAGGTTTCCCCTTCAAATACAACGTTTTCACCCACAAATACCTCTTTTATCCCCAAAATAGGACAGTTTCTTCCAGAAATGCCACATTTCTCCCAAATATAGCACATCTTCTCCAAGAAATACCAGGGTTCCCCCTTCAAATAGGACCTTTTCACCCACAAATACCTGTTTTATCCTTAAAAGAGGACAGTTTCTTCCAGACATGCCACATTTCTCCCAAATACATCACATCTCCTCCAAGAAATGCCAGGTTTCCCCTTCAAATAGGACCTTTTCACCCACAAATACCTGTTTTATCCCCAAAATAGGACAGTTTCTTCCAGAAATGCCACATTTCTCCCAAGTGTATCACATCTTCTCCAAGAAATAACAGGGTTCCCCCTTCAAATAGGACCTTTTCACCCACAAATACGTACTTTATCCACAAAATAGGACACTTTCTGCCAGAAATGCCATATTTCTCCCAAATAGATCACATCTCCTCCAAGAAATACCAGGATTCCTCCTGAAATAGGACCTTTTCTTCCACAAATACCAGCCTTCTCCCCCCAAATTGGACATTTTCTTTCAGAAAGGCCACATATCACCCAAATATATCACATCTTCTCCAAGAAATGCCAGGTTTCCGCCTTCAAATAGGACCTTTTCACCCACAAATACCTCTTTTATCCCCAAAAGAGGACAATTTCTTCCAAAAAGGCCACATTTCTCCCAAATATATCACATCTTCTCCAAGAAATATCAACTTTCCCCCTTCAAATAGGACATTTTCTGCCACAAATACCTGTTTTATCCCCAAAATAGGACATTTTCTTCCAAACAGGCCACATTTCTCCCTAATAGATCACATCTTCTCCAAGAAATACCAGGTTTCCCCCTTCAAATAGGACCTTTTCACCCACAAATACCTGTTTTATCCCCAAAACAGGACAGTTTCTACCAGAAATGCCACATTTCTCCCAAATAGATCACATCTTCTCCAAGAAATACCAGCTTTTCCCCTTCAAATAGGACCTTTTCACCCACAAATACCTCTTTTATCCCCAAAAGACGACACTTTCCTCCAGAAATGCCACATTTCTCCCAAATATATCACAACTCCTCCAAGAAATACCACGTTTCCCCCATCATATAGGACCTTTTCTCCATGAAATACCTGTTTTATCCCCAAAAGAGGACAGTTTCTTCCAGAAAGACCAGATTTCTAACAAATATATCACATCTTCTCCAAGAAATACCACGTTTCCCTCTTCAAATAGGACCTTTTCACCCACAAATACCTCTTTTATCCCCAAAATAGGACAGTTTCTTCCAGAAATGCCACATTTCTCCCAAATATATCACATCTCCAAGAAATACCAGGTTTCCTCCTGAAATAGGACCTTGTCTCCCACAGATTCCTGTTTTATCCCTTTGTTCCGAGCGACTTTTCGTTTTGGAGTGTTTATCCGATGCTACACTTCAGCATTCTGTGACGAATAAAATAGAAGAGAAAAGCCCCACTAATAAGGCAGCTAGAAGCTCCAGAAGCCACACACGTAGTGCTTTCAGGGAGGACGTTCCAGAAAGTCGAGAGTTGTGGCTTCTTTCCTGCGGAGAAAAAAACCCCTGTTTTCAGGCAATGCAGGACGCTGAATTCGCTCCTTCTCGGCATTTCAATACCGCTCCTTCGCTCTCGTGGCTCGAACGCGGCACTCGCTCTGAACCGCTCCGGAGAGTCTGCAGTTGCTGTCCGGTCCATCGCGGTTCTGCCCGAGTGCCGCTTGCAGCCTTCAGCAGCGCTCTCGTTTCTCTCGGATGCCGGGAAAGAGCGACTTCAGCCGGATGCTTTTCTCCGACGAGTGAGCGGCTTCTTCTGCGCACATCGCAATGGAGCGCTTTTGACTTCTCCATGTGTCCATGCAGAATGCACTACGCTTCTCTCTCATTCTTATCCCTTCCTTCAGAGCGACATTTCGTTTTGGAGTGTTTATCCCATGCTACACTTCAGCATTCTGTGACGAATAGAGTAGAAGAGAAAAGCCCCACTAATAAGATAGCTAGAAGGTCCAGTAGCCACACACGTTGTGCTTTCAGGGAGGACGTTCCAGAAAGTCGAGAGTTGTGGCTTCTTTTCGGCGGAGAAAAAACCCCCTGTTTTCAGGCTATTCAGTAGTCTGCAACTGCAGACTGTCCGGTGTGGTTCAGCGTGAGTGCCGCTTTCGAGCCACGAGAGAGGAGGAGCGGCATTCCTATGCCGAGAACGAGCGAATTCAGCGCCCTGCATTGCCTGAAAACAGGGGCTTTTTTCTCCGCAGGAAAGAAGCCACAACTCTCGACTTTCTGGAACGTCCTCCCTGAAAGCACTACGTGTGTGGCTTCTGGAGCTTCTAGCTGCCTTATTAGTGGGGCTTTTCTCTTCTACTCTATTCGTCACAGAATGCTGAAGTGTAGCATCGGATAAACAATCCAAAACGAAATGTCGCTCGGAAAAAGGGATAAGAAAGAGAGAGAATCGTAGTGCATTCTGCATGGACACATGGAGAAGTCAGAAGCTCTCCATTGCGATGTGCGCAGAAGAAGCCGCTCACTCGTCGGAGCAAAGCATCCGGCTGAAGTCGCTCTTTCCCGGCATCCGAGAGAAACGAGAGCGCTGCTGAAGGCTGCAAGCGGCACTCGGGCAGAACCGCGATGGACCGGACAGCAACTGCAGACTCTCCGGAGCGGTTCAGCGCGAGTGCCGCTTTCGAGCCACGAGAGCGAAGGAGCGGTATTGAAATGCCGAGAAGGAGCGAATTCAGCGTCCTGCATTGCCTGAAAACAGGGGTTTTTTTCTCCGCAGGAAACAAGCCACAACTCTCGACTTTCTGGAACGTCCTCCCTGAAAGCACAACGTGTGTGGCTTCTGGAGCTTCTAGCTGCCTTATTAGTGGGGCTTTTCTCTTCTACTCTATTCGTCACAGAATGCTGAAGTGTAGCATCGGATAAACACTCCAAAACGAAATGTCGCTCGGAAGGAAGGGATAAGAATGAGAGAGAAGCGTAGTGATTCTGCATGGACAGAAGGAGAAGTCAGAAGCTCTCCATTGCGATGTGCGCAGAAGAAGCCGCTCACTCGTCGGAGAAAAGCATCCGGCTGAAGTCGCTCTTTCCCGGCATCCGAGAGAAACGAGAGCGCTGCTGAAGGCTGCAAGCGGCACTCGGGCAGAACCGCGATGGACCGGACAGCAACTGCAGACTCTCCGGAGCGGTTCAGCGCGAGTGCCGCTTTCGAGCCACGAGAGCGAAGGAGCGGTATTGAAATGCCGAGAAGGAGCGAATTCAGCGTCCTGCATTGCCTGAAAACAGGGGTTTTTTTCTCCGCAGGAAAGAAGCCACAACTCTCGACTTTCTGGAACGTCCTCCCTGAAAGCACTACGTGTGTGGCTTCTGGAGCTTCTAGCTGCCTTATTAGTGGGGCTTTTCTCTTCTACTCTATTCGTCACAGAATGCTGAAGTGTAGCATCGGATAAACACTCCAAAACGAAAAGTCGCTCGGAACAAAGGGATAAAACAGGTATTTGTGGGTGACAGGGTCCTATTTCAGGAGGAAACCTGGTATTTCTTGGAGATGTGATATATTTGGGAGAAATGTGGCATTTCTGGAAGAAACTGTCCTCTTTTGGGGATAAAACAGGTATTTGTGGGTGAAAAGGTCCTATTTGAAGAGGGAAACGTGGTATTTCTTGGAGAAGATGTGATATATTTGTTAGAAATCTGGTCTTTCTGGAAGAAACTGTTCCCTTTTGGTGACAAAACATGTATTTGTGGGTGAAAAGGTCCTTTTCAAGGGGGGAACCTGGTATTTCTTGGAGAAGATGTGATATATTTGGGAGAAATGTGGCATTTCTGGAAGAAACTGTCCTATTTGGGGGGGGTAAAAGAGGTATTTGTGGGTGAGAAGGTACTATTTGAAGGGGGAAAGCTGGAATTCTTGGAGAAGATGTGATATATTTGGGAGAAATGTGGTCTTTCTAGAAGAAACGGTCCTATTTGGGGAGAAGCCTGCTATTAGTGGGTGAAAAGGTCCTATTTGAAGGGGGAAAGCTGGTATTTCTTGGAGAAGATGTGGTATATTTGGGAGAAATGTGGCATTTCTGGAAGAAACTGTCCAATTTAGGGGATAAAACAGGTATTTGTGGGTGAAAAGGTCCTATTTGAAGGGGGAAACCTGGTATTTCTTGGAGAAGATGTGATGTGTTTGGGAGAAATGATGCCTTTCTGGAAGAAAATGTCCTATTTGGGGGGAGAAGGCTGGCATTTGTGGGAGAAAAGGTCCTATATGAAGGGGGAAAGCAGGTATTTCTTGGAGAAGATGTGATATTTTTGGGAGAAATGTGCCATTTCTGGAAGAAACTGTCCTCTTTTGGGGATAAAAGAGGTATTTGTGGGTGAAAAGGTCCTATTTGAAGGGGGAAACCTGGTATTTCTTGGAGAAGATGTGATATATTTGGGAGAAATGTGGCATTTCTGGAAGAAACTGTCCTATTTTGGGGATAAAAGAATTTTTTGTGGGTGAAAAGGTCCTATTTGAAGGGGGAAACCTGGTATTTCTTGGAGAAGATGTGATATGTTTGGGAGAAATGTGGCCTTTCTGGCAGAAACTGTCCTATTTTGGGGATAAAAGTGGTATTTGTGGGTGATAAGGTCCTATTTGAAGGGGGAAACCTGGTATTTCTTGGAGAAGATGTGATATATTTGGGGAAATGTGGCATGTCAGGAAGAAACTGTCCTCTTTTGGGGATTAAAGAGGTATTTGTAGTAGAAAAGGTCCTATTTGAACGGGGAAACGTGGTATTTCTTGGAGAAGATGTGATATATTTGGGAGAAATGTGGCATTTCTGCAAGAAACTGTCCTCTTTTGGGGATAAAAGAGGTATTAGTGGTTGAAAACGCCCTATTTGAAGGGGGAAACCTGGTATTTCTTGGAGAAGATGTGATATATTTGGGAGAAATGTGGCATGTCTGGAAAAAACTGTCCTCTTTTGGGGATAAAAGAGGTATTTGTGGGTGAAAAGGTCCTATTTGAAGGGGGAAAGCTGGTATTTCTTGGAGAAGATGTGATATATTTGGGAGAAATCTGGCATTTCTGGAAGAAACTGTCCTCTTTGGGGATAAAAGAGGTTTTTTTGGGGAAAA
This sequence comes from Lophura swinhoii, assembly GCA_030408155.1. Taxonomy (NCBI): domain Eukaryota; kingdom Metazoa; phylum Chordata; class Aves; order Galliformes; family Phasianidae; genus Lophura; species Lophura swinhoii. The sequence goes on along the minus strand of CM059462.1, from coordinate 513,378 downwards.
GGTCCTATTTGAAGGGGGAAACCTGGTATTTCTTGGAGAAGATGTGATATATTTGGGAGAAATGTGGCATTTCTGGAAGAAACTGTCCTCCTATGGGGATAGAACAGGTATTTGTGGGTGAAAAGGTCCTATTTGAAGGGGAAAACCTGGTATTTCTTGGAGAAGATGTGATATATTTGGGAGAAATGTGGCATTTCTGGAAGAAACTGTCCTCTTTTGGGATAAAACAGGTATTTGTGGGTGAAAAGGTCCTATTTGAAGGGGGGAAACCTGGTATTTCCTGGAGAAGATGAGATATGTTTGGGAGAAATGAGGCATTTCTGGAAGAAACTGTCCTCTTTTGGGGATAAAAGAGGTATTTGTGGGTGAAAAGGTCCTATTTGAAGGGGGAAACCTGGTATTTCTTGGAGAAGATGTGATATGTTTGGGAGAAATGTGGCATGTCTGGAAGAAACTGTCCTCTTTTGGGGATAAAAGAGGTATTTGTGGGTGAAAAGGTCCTATTTCCAGGGGAAAACCTGGTATTTCTTGGAGAAGATGTGATATATTTGGGAGAAAAGTGGCATTTCTGGAGGAAAGTGTCCTGTTTTGGGGATAAAACAGGTATTTGTGGTTGAAAAGTTCCTATTTGAAGGGGGAAACCTGGTATTTCTTGAAGGAGATGTGGTATATTTGGGAGAAATGTGCCATGTCCGGAAGAAACTGTCCTGTTTTTGGGATAAAAGAGGTATTTGTGGGTGAAAAGGTCCTATTTCCAAGGGGAAACGATGTATTTCTTGGAGAAGATGTGGTATGTTAGGGAGAAATGTGGCATTTCTGGAAGAAAATGTCCTCTTTGGGGATAAAAGAGGTATTTGTGTGTGATAAGGTCCTATTTGAAGGGGGAAACGTGGTATTTCTTGGAGAAGATGTGATATATTTGGGAGAAATGTGGCATTTCTGGAAGAAACTGTCCTGTTTTGTGGATGAAACAGGTATTTGTGGGTGAAAAGGTCCTATTTGAAGGGGGAAACGTGGTATTTCTTGGAGAAGATGTGATATATTTGGGAGAAATATGGCCTTTCTGGAAGAAACAGTCCTCTTTTGGGGATAATAGAGGTATTTGTGGGTGAAAAGGTCCTATTTGAAGGGGGAAAGCTGGTATTTCTTGGAGAAGATGTGATCTATTTGGGAGAAATGTGGCCTTTCTGGAAGAAACTGTCCTATTTTGGGGATAAAAGAGGTATTTGTGGGTGAAAAGGTCCTATTTGAAGGGGGAAACCTGGTATTTCTTGGAGAAGATGTGATATATTTGGGAGAAATGTGGCCTTTCTGGAAGAAACCGAGCTCTTTTGGGGTAAAAGAGGTATTTGTGGGTGAAAAGGTCCTATTTGAAGGGGGAAACGTGGTATTTCTTGGAGAAGATGTGATATATTTGGGAGAAATGTGGCATGTCTGGAAGAAACTGTCCTCTTTTGGGGATAAAAGAGGTATTTGTGGGTGAAAAGGTCCTATTTCTAGGGGGAAACCTGGTATTTCTTGGAGAAGATGTGATGTATTTCGGAGAAATCTGGCATTTCTGGAAGAAAATGTCCAATTTGAGGATAAAAGAGGTATTTGTGGGTGAAAAGTTCCTATTTCCAGGGGAAAACCAGTTATTTCTTAGAGGAGATGTGATATATTTGGGAGAAATCTGGTATGTCTGGAAGAATCTGTCCTCTTTTGGGGATAAAAGAGGTATTTGTGGGTGAAAAGGTCCTATTTGAAGGGGGAAAGCTGGTATTTCTTGGAGAAGATGTGATATATTTGGGAGAAATCTGGCCTTTCTGGAAGAAACTGTCCTCTTTTGGGGATAAAAGTGGTATTTGTGGGTGAGAAGGTCCTATTTCTACGGGGAAAGCTGGTATTTCTTGGAGAAGATGTGATATATTTGGGAGAAATGTGGCATGTCTGGAAGAAACTGTCCTATTTTGGGCATAAAACAGGTATTTGTGGGTGATAAGGTCCTATTTGAAGGGGGAAACCTGGTATTTCTTGGAGAAGATGTGATATATTTGGGAGAAATGTGGCATTTCTGGAAGAAACTGTCCTCTTTTGGGGATAAAAGAGGTATTTGTGGGTGAAAAGGTCCTATTTGAAGGGGGAAAGCTGGTATTTCTAGTAGGAGATGTGATATATTTGGGAGAAATGTGGCATTTCTGGAAGAAACTGTCCTCTTTTGGGATAAAAGAGGTATTTGTTGGTGAAAAGGTCCTATTTCAGGTGGAATCCTGGTATTTCTTGGAGAAGATGTGATATATTTGGAGAAATGTGGCATTTCTGGAAAAAACTGTCCTCTTTTGGGGATAAAAGAGGTATTTGTGGGTGAGAAGGTCCTATTTGAAGGGGGAAACGTGGTATTTCTTGGAGAAGATGTGATCTATTTGGGAGAAATGTGGCATTCCTGGAAGAAACTGTCCTCTTTTGGGTATAAAAGAGGTATTTGTGGGTGAAAAGGTCTTATCTGAAGGGGGAAACCTGGTATTTCATGGAGAAGATGTGATATATTTGGGAGAAATGTGGCATGTCTGGAAGAAACTGTCCTATTTTGGGGATAAAACAGGTATTTGTGGGTGAAAAGGTCCTATTTGCAGGGGGAAACGTGGGATTTCTTGGAGAAGATGTGATATATTTGGGAGAAATCTGGCATTCCTGGAAGAAACTGTCCTCTTTTGGGGATAAAAGAGGTTTTTTTGGAGAAAAGGTCCTATTTGAAGGGGGAAACGTGGTATTTCTTGGAGAAGATGTGATATATTTGGGAGAAATGTGGCATTTCTGGAAGAAACTGTCCTCTTATGGGGATAGAACAGGTTTTTGTGGGGGAAAAGGTCCTATTTCAAGGGGAAAACCTGGTATTTCTTGAGAAGATGTGATATATTTGGGAGAAATGTGGCATGTCTGGAAGAAAATGTCCCATTTGTGGGGAGAAGGGTGGTATTTGTGGTTGAAAAGTTCCAATTTCAGGAGGAATCCTGGTAATTCTTGGAGGAGACGTGATATGTTTGGGAGAAATGTGGCATTTCTGGAAGAAACTGTCCTCTTTTGGGGATAAAAGAGGTATTTGTGGGTGAAAAGGTCCTATTTGAAGGGGGAAACGTGGTATTTCTTGGAGAAGATGTGATATGTTTGGGAGAAATGAGGCATTTCTGGAAGAAACTGTCCTCTTTTGGGGATAAAAGAGGTATTTCATGGAGAAAAGGTCCTATTTGAAGGGGGAAACCTGGTATTTCTTGGAGAAGATGTGATATATTTGGGAGAAATGTGGCATTTCTGGAAGAAACTGTCCTCTTTTGGGCATAAAACAGGTATTTGTGGTTTAAAAGGTCCTATTTGAAGGGGGAAACCTGGTATTTCTTGGAGAAGATGTGATATATTTGGGAGAAATGTGGCATTTCTGGAAGAAACTGTCCTCTTTTGGGGATAAAAGAGGTATTTGTGGGTGAAAAGGTTCTATTTCGAGGGGAAACCTGTTATTTCTTGGAGAAGATGTGATATATTTGGGAGAAATGAGGCATTTCTGGAAGAAACTGTCCAATTTGTGGGGAGAAGCCTGGTATTAGTGGGTGAGAAGGTACTATTTCAGGAGGAATCCTGGTATTTCTTGGAGAAGATGTGATATATTTGGGAGAAATGTGGCCTTTCTGGAAGAAACTGTCCTCTTTTGGGGATAAAAGAGGTATTTGTGGGTGAAAAGGTCCTATTTGAAGGGGGAAACCTGGTATTTCTTGGAGAAGATGTGATATATTTGGGAGAAATGTGGCATTTCTGGAAGAAACTGTCCTCTTTTGGGGATAAAAGAGGTATGTGTGGGTGAAAAGGTCCTATTTGAAGGGGGAAACCTGGTATTTCTTGGAGAAGATGTGATATATTTGGGAGAAATGTGGCATGTCTGGAAGAAAATGTCCTATTTGGGGGGAGAAGGCTGGTAATTGTGGGAGAAAAGGTCCTATTTCAGGAGGAATCCTGGTATTTCTTGGAGGAGATGTGATATGTTTGGGAGAAATGTGGCCTTTCAGGAAGAAACTCACCTCTTTTGGGGATAAAACAGGTATTTGTGGTTGAAAAGGTCCCATTTGAAGGGGGAAACCTGGTATTTCTTGGAGAAGATGTGGTATATTTGGGAGAAATGTGGCATTTCTGGAAGAAACTGTCCTCTTTTGGGATAAAACAGGTATTTGTGGGTGAAAATTTCCTATTTGAAGGGGGAAACCTGTATTTCTTGGAGAAGATATGATATATTTGGGAGAACTGAGACATTTCTGGAAGAAACTGTCCTATTTTGGGGATAAAACAGGTATTTGTGGGTGAAAAGGTCCTATTCGAAGGGGGAAACGTGGCATATCTTGGAGAAGATGTGATATATTTGGGCGAAATCTGGCATTTCTGGAAGAATATGTTCAATTTGAGGGATAAAACAGGTATTTGTGGTTGAAAAGGTCCTATTTGAAGGGGGAAACCTGGTATTTCTTGGAGAAGATGTGATATATTTGGGAGAAATGTGGCATTTCTGGAAGAAACTGTCGTATTTTGGGCATAAAACAGGTATTTGTGGGTGAAAAGGTCCTATTTGAAGGGGGAAACCTGGTATTTCTTGGAGAAGATGTGGTATATTTGGGAGAAATGTGGCATTTCTGGAAGAAACTGTCCTCTTTTGGGGATAAAAGAGGTATTTGTGGGTGATAAGGTCCTATTTGAAGGGGGAACCCTGTTATTTCTTGGAGGAGATGTGATATATTTGGGAGAAATGTGGCATGTCTGGAAGAAGCTGTCCTCTTTTGGGGATAAAAGAGGTATTAGTGGTTGAAAAGGTCCTATTTGAAGGGGGAAACGTGGTATTTCTTGGAGAAGATGTGATATGTTTGGGAGAAATGTGGCATTTCTGGAAGAAACTGTCCTGTTTTGGGGATAAAAGAGGTATTTGTGGGAGAAAAGGTCCTATTTGAAGGGGGAAAGCTGGTATTTCTTGGAGAAGATGTGATCTATTTGGGAGTAATGTGGCATGTCTGGAAGAAAATGTCCAATTTGGGGGGAGAAGGCTGGTAGTTTTGGGTGAGAAGGTTCTATTTCAGGAGGAATCCTGGTATTTCTTGGAGAAGATGTGATATGTTTGGGAGAAATGTGGCATTTCTGGAAGAAAATGTCCAATTTGGGGGGAGAAGGCAGGTAGTTTTGGGTGAGAAGGTCCTATTTCAGGAGGAATCCTGGCATTTCTTGGAGAAGATGTGATATATTTGGGAGAAATGTGGCCTTTCTGGAAGAAACTGTCCTCTTTTGGGGATAAAAGAGGTATTAGTGTTTGAAAAGGTCCTATTTCCCGGGGAAAATGGTATTTCTTGGAGAAGATGTGATATATTTGGGAGAAATGTGGTATTTCTGGAAGAAAATCTCCTCTTTTGGGGATAAAAGAGGTATTTCATGGAGAAAAGGTCCTAATTCAAGGGGGAAACCTGGTATTTCTTGGAGAAGATGTGATATATTTGGGAGAAATGTGGCATTTCTGGAAGAAACTGTCCTCTTTTGGAGATAAAAGAGGTATTTGTGGGTGAAAAGGTCCTATTTCAGGAGGAATCCTGGTATTTCTTGGAGAAGATGTGATATATTTGGGCGAAATGTGGCCTTTCTATAAGAAACTGTCCTCTTTTGGGGATAAAACAGGTATTTGTGGGAGAAAAGGTCCTATTTGAAGGGGGAAACCTGGTATTTCTTGGAGAAGATGTGATCTATTTGGGAGAAATGTGGCATGTCTGGAAGAAACTGTCCTCTTTTGGGGATAAAGCAGGTATTTGTGGGTGAAAAGTTCCTATTTGAAGGGGGAAACGTGGTATTTCTTGGAGAAGATGTGGTATATTTGGGAGAAATCAGTTATTTCTGGAAGAAACTGTCCTCTTTTGGGGATAAAAGAGGTATTTGTGGGTGAAAACGTTGTATTTGAAGGGGGAAACCTGTTATTACTTGGAGAAGATGTGATATATTTGGGAAAAATTTGGCATTTCTGGAAGAAACTGTCCTCTTTTGGGGATAAAAGAGGTATTTGTGGGTGAAAAGGTCCTATTTGAAGGGGCAAACCTGGTATTTCTTGGAGGAGATGTGATATATTTGGGAGAAATGTGGCATGTCTGGAAGAAGCTGTCCTATTTTGGGGATAAAACAGGTATTTGTGGGTGAAAAGGTCCTATTTGAAGGGGGAAACCTAGTATTTCTTGGAGAAGATGTGATATATTTGGGAGAAATGTGGCATGTCTGGAAGAACCTGTCCTCTTTTGGGGATAAAAGAGGTATTTGTGGGAGAAAAGGTCCTATTTGAAGGGGGAAACGTGGTATTTCTTGGAGAAGATGTGATCTATTTGGGAGAAATGTGGCATTTCTGGAAGAAAATGTCCAATTTGGGGGGAGAAGGCTGGTAGTTTTGGGTGAGAAGGTCCTATTTCAGGAGGAATCCTGGCATTTCTTGGAGAAGATATGATATATTTGGGAGAAATGTGGCATTTCTGGAAGAAAATGTCCAATTTGGGGGGAGAAGGCTGGTAGTTTTGGGTGAGAAGGTCCTATTTCAGGAGGAATCCTGGCATTTCTTGGAGAAGATGTGATATATTTGGGAGAAATGTGGCCTTTCCGGAAGAAACTGTCCTATTTTGGGGATAAAAGAGGTATTAGTGGTTGAAAAGATCATATTTCCAGGGGGAAACCAGGTATTTCTTGGAGAAGATGTGATCTATTTGGGAGAAATGTGGCATTTCTGGAAGAAACTGTCCTATTTTGGGGATAAAAGAGGTATTTCATGGAGAAAAGGTCCTATTTGAAGGGGGAAACCTGGTATTTCTTGGAGAAGATGTGATTTATTTGGGAGAAATGTGGCATTTCTGGAAGAAACTGTCCTCTTTTGGGGATAAAAACAGGTATTTGTGGTTGAAAAGGTCCTATTTGAAGGGGGAAAGCTGGTATTTCTTGGAGAAGATGTGATATATTTGGGAGAAATGTGGCATTTCTGGAAGAAACTGTCCTCTTTTGGGGATAAAAGAGGTATTTGTGGGTGAAAAGGTCCTATTTGAAGGGGGAAACCTGGTATTTCTTGGAGAAGATGTGATATATTTGGGAGAAATGAGGCATTTCTGGAAGAAACTGTCCAATTTGAGGGGAGAAGCCTGGTATTAGTGGGTGAGAAGGCCCTATTTCAGGAGGAATCCTGGTATTTCTTGGAGAAGATGTGATATATTTGGGAGAAATGTGGCATTTCTGGAAGAAACTGTCCTCTTTTGGGGATAAAAGAGGTATTTGTGGGTGATAAGGTCCTATTTGAAGGGGGAAACCTGGTATTTCTTGGAGAAGATGTGATATATTTGGGAGAAATGTGGCATTTCTGGAAGAAACTGTCCTCTTTTGGGGATAAAAGAGGTATGTGTGGGTGAAAAGGTCCTATTTGAAGGGGGAAACTTGGTATTTCTTGGAGAAGATGTGATATATTTGGGAGAAATGTGGCATGTCTGGAAGAAAATGTCCTATTTGGGGGGAGAAGGCTGGTAATTGTGGGAGAAAAGGTCCTATTTCAGGAGGAATCCTGGTATTTCTTGGAGGAGATGTGATATGTTTGGGAGAAATGTGGCCTTTCTGGAAGAAACTGTCCTCTTTTGGGGATAAAACAGGTATTTGTGGGTGAAAAGGTCCCATTTGAAGGGGGAAACCTGGTATTTCTTGGAGAAGATGTGGTATATTTGGGAGAAATGTGGCATTTCTGGAATAAACTGTCCTCTTTTGGGGATCAAAGAAGTATTTGTGGGTGAAAATTTCCTATTTGAAGGGGGAAACCTGGTATTTCTTGGAGAAGATATGATATATTTGGGAGAACTGAGACATTTCTGGAAGAAACTGTCCTATTTTGGGGATAAAACAGGTATTTGTGGGTGAAAAGGTCCTATTTGAAGGGGGAAACGTGGCATATCTTGGAGAAGATGTGATATATTTGGGAGAAATCTGGCATTTCTGGAAGAATATGTTCAATTTGAGGGATAAAACAGGTATTTGTGGTTGAAAAGGTCCTATTTGAAGGGGGAAATCTGGTATTTCTTGGAGAAGATGTGATATATTTGGGAGAAATGTGGCATTTCTGGAAGAAACTGTCGTATTTTGGGCATAAAACAGGTATTTGTGGGTGAAAAGGTCCTATTTGAAGGGGGAAAGCTGGTATTTCTTGGAGAAGATGTGGTATATTTGGGAGAAATGTGGCATTTCTGGAAGAAACTGTCCTCTTTTGGGGATAAAAGAGGTATTTGTGGGTGAAAACGTTGTATTTGAAGGGGGAAACCTGTTATTTCTTGGAGAAGATGTGATATATTTGGGAGAAATGTGGCATTCCTGCAAGAAGCTGTCCTCTTTTGGGGATAAAAGAGGTATTTGTGGGTGAAAAGGTCCTATTTGAAGGGGGATACACGGTATTTCTTGGAGAAGATGTGATATATTTGGGAGAAATGTGGCATTTCTGGAAGAAACTGTCCTCTTTTGGGGATAAAAGAGGTATTTGTGGGTGATAAGGTCCTATTTGAAGGGGGAACCCTTTTATTTCTTGGAGGAGATGTGATATATTTGGGAGAAATGTGGCATGTCTGGAAGAAGCTGTCCTCTTTTGGGGATAAAAGAGGTATTAGTGGTTGAAAAGGTCCTATTTGAAGGGGGAAACGTGGTATTTCTTGGAGAAGATGTGATATATTTGGGAGAAATGTGGCATTTCTGGAAGAAACTGTCCTGTTTTGGGGATAAAAGAGGTATTTGTGGGAGAAAAGGTCCTATTTGAAGGGGGAAAGCTGGTATTTCTTGGAGAAGATGTGATCTATTTGGGAGTAATGTGGCATGTCTGGAAGAAAATGTCCTATTTGGGGGGAGAAGGCTGGTAGTTTTGGGTGAGAAGGTTCTATTTCAGGAGGAATCCTGGTATTTCTTGGAGAAGATGTGATATGTTTGGGAGAAATGTGGCATTTCTGGAAGAAAATGTCCAATTTGGGGGGAGAAGGCTGGTAGTTTTGGGTGAGAAGGTCCTATTTCAGGAGGAATCCTGGCATTTCTTGGAGAAGATGTGATATATTTGGGAGAAATGTGGCCTTTCTGGAAGAAACTGTCCTCTTTTGGGGATAAAAGAGGTATTAGTGTCTGAAAAGGTCCTATTTCCCCGGGGAAAATGGTATTTCTTGGAGAAGATGTGATATATTTGGGAGAAATGTGGCATTTCTGGAAGAAAATCTCCTCTTTTGGGGATAAAAGAGGTACTTCATGGAGAAAAGGTCCTAATTCAAGGGGGAAACCTGGTATTTCTTGGAGAAGATGTGATATATTTGGGAGAAATGTGGCATTTCTGGAAGAAACTGTCCTCTTTTGGAGATAAAAGAGGTATTTGTGGGTGAAAACGTTGTATTTGAAGGGGGAAACCTGTTATTTCTTGGAGAAGATGTGATATATTTGGGAGAAATGTGGCCTTTCTATAAGAAACTGTCCTCTTTTGGGGATAAAACAGGTATTTGTGGGAGAAAAGGTCCTATTTGAAGGGGGAAACCTGGTATTTCTTGGAGAAGATGTGATCTATTTGGGAGAAATGTGGCATGTCTGGAAGAAACTGCCCTATTTTGGGGATAAAACAGGTATTTGTGGGTGAAAAGGTCCTATTTGAAGGGGGAAAGCTGGTATTTCTTGGAAAAGATGTGGTATATTTGGGAGAAATCAGTTATTTCTGGAAGAAACTGTCCTCTTTTGGGGATAAAAGAGGTATTTGTGGGTGAAAACGTTGTATTTGAAGGGGGAAACCTGGTATTTCTTGGAGAAGATGTGATATATTTGGGAGAAATGTGGCATTTCTGGAAGAAACTGTCCTCTTTTGGGGATAAAAGAGGTATTTGTGGGTGAAAAGGTCCTATTTGAAGGGGGAAACCTGGTATTTCTTGGAGAAGATGTGATATATTTGGGAGAAATGTGGCATGTCTGGAAGAAACTGTCGTATTTTGGGGATAAAACAGGTATTTGTGGGAGAAAAGGTCCTATTTGAAGGGGGAAAGCTGGTATTTCTTGGAGAAGATGTGATCTATTTGGGAGTAATGTGGCATGTCTGGAAGAAAATGTCCTATTTGGGGGGAGAAGGCTGGTAGTTTTGGGTGAGAAGGTCCTATTTCAGGAGGAATCCTGGCATTTCTTGGAGAAGATGTGATATGTTTGGGAGAAATGTGGCATGTCTGGAAGAAGCTGTCCTATTTTGGGGATAAAACAGGTATTTGTGGGTGAAAAGGTCCTATTTGAAGGGGGAAACCTGGTATTTCTTGGAGAAGATGTGATATATTTGGGAGAAATGTGGCATTTCTGGAAGAACCTGTCCTCTTTTGGGGATAAAAGAGGTATTTGTGGGAGAAAAGGTCCTATTTGAAGGGGGAAAGCTGGTATTTCTTGGAGAAGATGTGATCTATTTGGGAGAAATGTGGCATTTCTGGAAGAAAATGTCCAATTTGGGGGGAGAAGGCTGGTAGTTTTGGGTGAGAAGGTCCTATTTCAGGAGGAATCCTGGCATTTCTTGGAGAAGATATGATATATTTGGGAGAAATGTGGCATTTCTGGAAGAAAATGTCCAATTTGGGGGGAGAAGGCTGGTAGTTTTGGGTGAGAAGGTCCTATTTCAGGAGGAATCCTGGCATTTCTTGGAGAAGATGTGATATATTTGGGAGAAATGTGGCCTTTCCGGAAGAAACTGTCCTATTTTGGGGATAAAAGAGGTATTAGTGGTTGAAAAGATCATATTTCCAGGGGGAAACCAGGTATTTCTTGGAGAAGATGTGATCTATTTGGGAGAAATGTGGCATTTCTGGAAGAAACTGTCCTCTTTTGGGGATAAAAGAGGTATTTCATGGAGAAAAGGTCCTATTTGAAGGGGGAAACCTGGTATTTCTTGGAGAAGATGTGATTTATTTGGGAGAAATGTGGCATTTCTGGAAGAAACTGTCCTCTTTTGGGGATAAAACAGGTATTTGTGGGTGAAAAGGTCCTATTTGAAGGGGGAAAGCTGGTATTTCTTGGAGAAGATGTGATATATTTGGGAGAAATGTGGCATTTCTGGAAGAAACTGTCCTCTTTTGGGGATAAAACAGGTATTTGTGGGTGAAAAGGTCCTATTTCGAGGGGGAAACCTGGTATTTCTTGGAGAAGATGTGATATATTTGGGAGAAATGAGGCATTTCTGGAAGAAACTGTCCAATTTGAGGGGAGAAGCCTGGTATTAGTGGGTGAGAAGGTCCTATTTCTGGAGGAATCCTGGTATTTCTTGGAGAAGATGTGATATATTTGGGAGAAATGTGGCATTCCTGGAAGAAACTGTCCTATTTTGGGGATAAAAGAGGTATTTGTGGGTGAAAAGGTCTTATTTGAAGGGGGATACACGGTATTTCTTAGAGAAGATGTGATATATTTGGGAGAAATGTGGCATTTCTGGAAGAAACTGTCCTCTTTTGGGGATAAAAGAGGTATTTGTGGGTGATAAGGTCCTATTTGAAGGGGGAACCCTGTTATTTCTTGGAGGAGATGTGATATATTTGGGAGAAATGTGGCATGTCTGGAAGAAGCTGTCCTCTTTTGGGGATAAAAGAGGTATTAGTGGTTGAAAAGGTCCTATTTGAAGGGGGAAACGTGGTATTTCTTGGAGAAGATGTGATATATTTGGGAGAAATGTGGCATTTCTGGAAGAAACTGTCCTGTTTTGGGGATAAAAGAGGTATTTGTGGGAGAAAAGGTCCTATTTGAAGGGGGAAAGCTGGTATTTCTTGGAGAAGATGTGATCTATTTGGGAGTAATGTGGCATGTCTGGAAGAAAATGTCCAATTTGGGGGGAGAAGGCTGGTAGTTTTGGGTGAGAAGGTTCTATTTCAGGAGGAATCCTGGTATTTCTTGGAGAAGATTTGATATGTTTGGGAGAAATGTGGCATTTCTGGAAGAAAATGTCCAATTTGGGGGGAGAAGGCTGGTAGTTTTGGGTGAGAAGGTCCTATTTCAGGAGGAATCCTGGCATTTCTTGGAGAAGATGTGATATATTTGGGAGAAATGTGGCCTTTCTGGAAGAAACTGTCCTCTTTTGGGGATAAAAGAGGTATTTGTGGGAGAAAAGGTCCTATTTGAAGGGGGAAAGCTGGTATTTCTTGGAGAAGATGTGATCTATTTGGGAGTAATGTGGCATGTCTGGAAGAAAATGTCCTATTTGGGGGGAGAAGGCTGGTAGTTTTGGGTGAGAAGGTTCTATTTCAGGAGGAATCCTGGTATTTCTTGGAGAAGATGTGATATGTTTGGGAGAAATGTGGCATTTCTGGAAGAAAATGTCCAATTTGGGGGGAGAAGGCTGGTAGTTTTGGGTGAGAAGGTCCTATTTCAGGAGGAATCCTGGCATTTCTTGGAGAAGATGTGATATATTTGGGAGAAATGTGGCCTTTCTGGAAGAAACTGTCCTCTTTTGGGGATAAAAGAGGTATTAGTGTTTGAAAAGGTCCTATTTCCCCGGGGAAAATGGTATTTCTTGGAGAAGATGTGATATATTTGGGAGAAATGTGGCATTTCTGGAAGAAAATCTCCTCTTTTGGGGATAAAAGAGGTATTTCATGGAGAAAAGGTCCTATTTGAAGGGGGAAACGTGGTATTTCTTGGAGAAGATGTGATATATTTGGGAGAAATGTGGCATTTCTGGAAGAAACTGTCCTCTTTTGGAGATAAAAGAGGTATTTGTGGGTGAAAAGGTCCTATTTCAGGAGGAATCCTGGTATTTCTTGGAGAAGATGTGATATATTTGGGAGAAATGTGGCCTTTCTATAAGAAACTGTCCTCTTTTGGGGATAAAACAGGTATTTGTGGGAGAAAAGGTCCTATTTGAAGGGGGAAACCTGGTATTTCTTGGAGAAGATGTGATCTATTTGGGAGAAATGTGGCATGTCTGGAAGAAACTGCCCTATTTTGGGGATAAAACAGGTATTTGTGGGTGAAAAGGTCCTATTTGAAGGGGGAAACCTGGTATTTCTTGGAGAAGATGTGGTATATTTGGGAGAAATCAGTTATTTCTGGAAGAAACTGTCCTCTTTTGGGGATAAAAGAGGTATTTGTTGGTGAAAACGTTGTATTTGAAGGGGGAAACCTGTTATTTCTTGGAGAAGATGTGATATATTTGGGAGAAATGTGGCATTTCTGGAAGAAACTGTCCTCTTTTGGGGATAAAAGAGGTATTTGTGGGTGAAAAGGTCCTATTTGAAGGGGGAAACCTGGTATTTCTTGGAGAAGATGTGATATATTTGGGAGAAATGTGGCATTTCTGGAAGAAACAGTCCTCTTTTGGGGATAAAAGAGGTATTTGTGGGTGATAAGGTCCTATCTGAAGGGGGAACCCCGGTATTTCTTGGAGAAGATGTGATATATTTGGGAGAAATGTGGCATGTCTGGAAGAAGCTGTCCTATTTTGGGGATAAAACAGGTATTTGTGGGTGAAAAGGTCCTATTTGAAGGGGGAAACCTGGTATTTCTTGGAGAAGATGTGATATATTTGGGAGAAATGTGGCATGTCTGGAAGAACCTGTCCTCTTTTGGGGATAAAAGAGGTATTTGTGGGAGAAAAGGTCCTATTTGAAGGGGGAAAGCTGGTATTTCTTGGAGAAGATGTGATCTATTTGGGAGAAATGTGGCATTTCTGGAAGAAAATGTCCAATTTGGGGGGAGAAGGCTGGTAGTTTTGGGTGAGAAGGTCCTATTTCAGGAGGAATCCTGGCATTTCTTGGAGAAGATATGATATATTTGGGAGAAATGTGGCATTTCTGGAAGAAAATGTCCAATTTGGGGGGAGAAGGCTGGTAGTTTTGGGTGAGAAGGTCCTATTTCAGGAGGAATCCTGGCATTTCTTGGAGAAGATGTGATATATTTGGGAGAAATGTGGCCTTTCCGGAAGAAACTGTCCTATTTTGGGGATAAAAGAGGTATTAGTGGTTGAAAAGATCATATTTCCAGGGGGAAACCAGGTATTTCTTGGAGAAGATGAGATCTATTTGGGAGAAATGTGGCATTTCTGGAAGAAACTGTCCTCTTTTGGGGATAAAACAGGTATTTCATGGAGAAAAGGTCCTAATTCAAGGGGGAAACCTGGTATTTCTTGGAGAAGATGTGATTTATTTGGGAGAAATGTGGCATTTCTGGAAGAAACTGTCCTCTTTTGGGGATAAAACAGGTATTTGTGGGTGAAAAGGTCCTATTTGAAGGGGGAAAGCTGGTATTTCTTGGAGAAGATGTGATATATTTGGGAGAAATGTGGCATTTCTGGAAGAAACTGTCCTCTTTTGGGGATAAAACAGGTATTTGTGGGTGAAAAGGTCCTATTTCGAGGGGGAAACCTGGTATTTCTTGGAGAAGATGTGATCTATTTGGGAGAAATCTGGCATTTCTGGAAGAAACTGTCCAATTTGAGGGGAGAAGCCTGGTATTAGTGGGTGAGAAGGTCCTATTTCAGGAGGAATCCTGGTATTTCTTGGAGAAGATGTGATCTATTTGGGAGAAATGTGGCATTTCTGGAAGAAACTGTCCTCTTTTGGGGATAAAAGAGGTATTTGTGGGTGATAAGGTCCTATTTGAAGGGGGAAACCTGGTATTTCTTGGAGAAGATGTGATATATTTGGGAGAAATGTGGCATTTCTGGAAGAAACTGTCCTCATTTGGGGATAAAAGAGGTATTTGTGGGTGAAAAGGTCCTATTTGAAGGGGGAACCCTGGTATTTCTTGAAGAAGATGTGATATATTTGGGAGAAATGTGGCATTTCTGGAAGAAACTGTCCTCTTCTGGGGATAAAAGAGGTATTTGTTGGTGAAAAGGTCCTATTTGAAGGGGGAAACCTGGTATTTCTTGGAGAAGATGTGATATATTTGGGAGAAATGTGGCATGTCTGGAAGAAAATGTCCTATTTGGGGGGAGAAGGCTGGTACTTGTGGGAGAAAAGGTCCTATTTGAAGGGGGAATCCTGCTATTTCTTGGAGGAGATGTGATATGTTTGGGAGAAATGTGGCCTTTCTGGAAGAAACTGTCCTCTTTTGGGGATAAAAGCGGTATTTGTGGGTGAAAAGGTCCTATTTGAAGGGGGAAAGCTGGTATTTCTTGGAGAAGATGTGATATATTTGGGAGAAATGTGGCATTTCTGGAAGAAACTGTCCTCTTTTGGGGATAAAACAGGTATTTGTGGGTGAAAATTTCCTATTTGAAGGGGGAAACCTGGTATTTCTTGGAGAAGATATGATATGTTTGGGAGAACTGAGACATTTCTGGAAGAAACTGTCCTATTTTGGGGATAAAACAGGTATTTGTGGGTGAAAAGGTCCTATTTGAAGGGGGAAACGTGGGATATCTTGGAGAAGATGTGATATATTTGGGAGAAATCTGGCATTTCTGGAAGAATATGTTCAATTTGAGGGATAAAACAGGTATTTGTGGTTGAAAAGGTCCTATTTGAAGGGGGAAACCTGGTATTTCTTGGAGAAGATGTGATATATTTGGGAGAAATGTGGCATGTCTGGAAGAAACTGTCATATTTTGGGGATAAAACAGGTATTTGTGGGTGAAAAGGTCCTATTTGAAGGGGGAAACCTGGTATTTCTTGGAGAAGATGTGGTATATTTGGGAGAAATGTGGCATTTCTGGAAGAAACTGTCCTCTTTTGGGGATAAAACAGGTATTTGTGGGTGAAAACCTTGTATTTGATGGGGGAAACCTGTTATTTCTTGGAGAAGATGTGATATATTTGGGAGAAATGTGGCATATCTGGAAGAAACTGCCCTATTTTGGGGATAAAACAGGTATTTGTGGGTGAAAAGGTCCTATTTGAAGGGGGAAACGTGGTATTTCTTGGAGAAGATGTTGTATATTTGGGAGAAATCAGGCATTTCTGGAAGAAACTGTCCTATTTTGGGGATAAAAGTGGTATTTGTGGGTGAAAACGTTGTATTTGAAGGGGGAAACCTGTTATTTCTTGGAGAAGATGTGATCTATTTGGGAGAAATCTGGCATTTCTGGAAGAAACTGTCCTCTTTTGGGGATAAAAGAGGTATTTGTGGGTGAAAAGGTCCTATTTCAAGGGGGAAACCTGGTATTTCTTGGAGAAGATGTGATATATTTGGGAGAAATGTGGCATTTCTGGAAGAAACTGTCCTCTTTTGGGGATAAAAGAGGTATTTGTGGGTGATAAGGTCCTATTTGAAGGCGGAACCCCGGTATGTCTTGGAGAAGATGTGATATATTTGGGAGAAATGTGGCATGTCTGGAAGAAACTGTCCTCTTTTGGGGATAAAAGAGGTATTTGTGGGTGAAAAGGTCCTATTTGAAGGGGGAAACCTGGTATTTCTTGGAGAAGATGTGATATATTTGGGAGAAATGTGGCATTTCTGGAAGAAACTGTCGTATATTGGGGATAAAAGAGGTATTTGTGGGAGAAAAGGTCCTATTTGAAGGGGGAACCCTGGTATTTCTTGGAGAAGATGTGATATATTTGGGAGAAATGTGGCATTTCTGGAAGAAAATGTCCAAATTGGGGGGAGAAGGCTGGTAGTTTTGGGTGAGAAGGTCCTCTTTCAGGAGGAATCCTGGCATTTCTTGGAGAAGATGTGATATATTTGGGTGAAATGTGGCCTTTCTGGAAGAAACTGTCGTATTTTGGGCATAAAACAGGTATTTGTGGTTGAAAAGGTCCTATTTGAAGGGGGAAAGCTGGTATTTCTTGGAGAAGATGTGATATATTTGGGAGAAATGTGGCATTTCTGGAAGAAACTGTCCTCTTTTGGGGATAAAAGAGGTATTTGTGGGTGAAAAGGTCCTATTTCGAGGGGGAAACCTGTTATTTCTTGGAGAAGATGTGATATATTTGGGAGAAATGTGGCATTTCTGGAAGAAACTGTCCTCTTTTGGGGATAAAAGAGGTATTAGTGGGTGAGAAGGTCCTATTTCAGGAGGAATCCTGGTATTTCTTGGAGAAGATGTGATATATTTGGGAGAAATGTGGCCTTTCTGGAAGAAACTGTCCTCTTTTGGGGATAAAAGAGGTATTTGTGGGTGATAAGGTCCTATTCGAAGGGGGAAAGCTGATATTTCTTGGAGAAGATGTGATCTATTTGGGAGAAATGTGGCATTTCTGGAAGAAACTGTCCTATTTTGGGGATAAAAGAGGTATTTGTGGGTGAAAAGGTCCTATTTGAAGGGGGAACCCTGGTATTTCTTGGAGAAGATGTGACATATTTGGGAGAAATGTGGCATTTCTGGCAGAAACTGTCCTCTTTTGGAGATAAAAGAGGTATGTGTGGGTGAAAAGGTCGTATTTTAAGGGGGAAAGCTGGTATTTCTTGGAGAAGATGTGATATATTTGGGAGAAATGTGGCATGTCTGGAAGAAAATGTCCTATTTGGGGGGAGAAGGCTGTACTTGTGGGAGAAAAGGTCCTATTTCAGGAGGAATCCTGGTATTTCTTGGAGGAGATGTGATATGTTTGGGAGAAATGTGGCCTTTCTGGAAGAAACTGTCCTCTTTTGGGGATAAAAGAGGTATTTGTGGGTGAAAAGGTCCTATTTGAAGGGGGATAGCTGGTATTTCTTGGAGAAGATGTGATCTATTTGGGAGAAATGTGGCATTTCTGGAAGAAACTGTCCTCTTTTGGGGATAAAAGAGGTATTTGTGGGTGAAAAGGTCCTATTTCAAGGGGGAAACCTGGTATTTCTTGGAGAAGATGTGATATATTTGGGAGAACTGTGGCATTTCTGGAAGAAACTGTCCTCTTTTGGGGATAAAACAGGTATTTGTGTGTGAAAATGTCCTATTTGAAGGGGGAAACGTGGTATATCTTGGAGAAGATGTGATATATTTGGGTGAAATGTGGCATTTCTGGAAGAATAAGTTCAATTTGAGGGATAAAACAGGTATTTGTGGTTGAAAAGGTCCTATTTGAAGGGGGAAACGTGGTATTTCTTGGAGAAGATGTGATCTATTTGGGAGAAATGTGGCATGTCTGGAAGAAACTGTCCTATTTTGGGGATAAAAGAGGTATTTGTGGGTGAAAAGGTCCTATTTGAAGGGGGAAAGCTGGTATTTCTTGGAGAAGATGTGGTATATTTGGGAGAAATCAGGCATTTCTGGAAGAAACTGTCCTCTTTTGGGGATAAAACAGGTATTTGTGGGTGAAAACGTTGTATTTGAAGGGGGAAACCTGTTATTTCTTGGAGAAGATGTGATATATTTGGGAGAAATCTGGCATTCCTGGAAGAAACTGTCCTCTATTGGGGATAAAAGAGGTATTTGTGGGTGAAAAGGTCCTATTTGAAGGGGGAAACATGGTATTTCTTGGAGAAGATGTTGTATATTTGGGAGAAATGTGGCATTTCTGGAAGAAACTGTCCTCTTTTGGGGATAAAAGAGGTATTTGTGGGTGATAAGGTCCTATTTGAAGGGGGAACCAAGTATTTCTTGGAGAAGATGTGATATATTTGGGAGAAATGTGGCATGTCTGGAAGAAACTGTCCTATTTTGGGGATAAAAGAGGTATTTGTTGGTGAGAAGGTCCTATTTGAAGGGGGAACCCTGGTATTTCTTGGAGAAGATGTGATATATTTGGGAGAAATGTGGCATTTCTGGAAGAAACTGTCCTATTTTGGGGGGAGAAGGCTGGTATTTGTGGGAGAAAAGTTCCTATTTCAGGAGGAATCCTGGTATTTCTTGGAGAAGATGTGATCTATTTTGGAGAAATGTGGCATTTCTGGAAGAAACTGTCCTCTTTTGGGGATAAAAGAGGTATTTGTGGGTGAAAAGGTCCTATTTGAAGGGGGAAACGTGGTATTTCTTGAAGAAGATGTGATATATTTGGGAGAAATGTGGCATTTCTGGAAGAAACTGTCCTCTTTTGGGGATAAAACAGGTACATGTGGGTGAAAAAGTCCTATTTGAAGGGGGAAACCTGGTATTTCTTGGAGAAGATGTGGTATATTTGGGAGAAATGTGGCATGTCTGGAAGAAACTGTCCTCTTTTGGGGATAAAAGAGGTATTTGTGGGTGAAAAGGTCCTATTTGAAGTTGGAAACCTGGTATTTCTTGGAGAAGATGTGATGTGTTTGGGAGAAATGTGGCATTTCTGGAAGAAACTTTCCTATTTGAGGGATAAAAGAGGTATTTGTGGGTGAAAAGGTCCTATTTCAGGAGGAATCCTGGTATTTCTTGGAGAAGATGTGATATATTTGGGAGAAATGTGGCATTTCTGGAAGAAACTGTCCTCTTTTGGGGATCAAAGAGGTATTTGTGGGTGAAAAGGTCCTATTTGAAGGGGGAAACCTGGTATTTCTAGGAGAAGATGTGATCTATTTGGGAGAAATGTGGCATGTCTGGAAGAAACTGCCCTGTTTTCGGGGTAAAACAGGTATTTGTGGGTGAAAAGGTCCTATTTGAAGGGGGAAACGTGGTATTTCTTGGAGAAGATGTGGTATATTTGGGAGAAATCAGGCATTTCTGGAAGAAACTGTCCTCTTTTGGGGATAAAACAGGTATTTGTGGGTGAAAACGTTGTATTTGAAGGGGGAAACCTGTTATTTCTTGGAGAAGATGTGCTATATTTGGGAGAAATGTGGCATTTCTGGAAGAAACTGTCCTCTTTTGGGGATAAAAGAGGTATTTGTGGGTGATAAGGTCCTATTTGAAGGGGGAACCCTGGTATTTCTTGGAGAAGATGTGATATATTTGGGAGAAATGTGGCATTTCTGGAAGAAACTGTCCTATTTGGGGGGAGAAGGGTGGTATTTGTGGGAGAAAAGTTCCTATTTCAGGAGGAATCCTGGTATTTCTTGGAGAAGATGTGATATGTTTGGGAGAAATGTGCCATTTCTGGCCACATTTCTCCCAAATATATCACATCTCCTTCAAGAAATACCAGCTTTCCCCCTTCGAATAGGACCTTTTCTCCCACAAATACCTGTTTTATCACCAAAACAGGACACTTTCTTCCCGAAATGCCACATTTCTCCCAAATATATCACATCTTCTCCAAGAAATACCAGGTTTCCCCCTTCAAATAGGACCTTTTCACCCACAAATACCTCTTTTATCCCCAAAAGAGGACAGTTTCTTCCAGACATGCCACATTTCTCCCAAATAGATCACATCTTCTCCAAGAAATACCAGGTTTCCAACTTCAAATAGGACCTTTTCACCCACAAATACCTCTTTTATCCCCAAAAGAGGACAGTTTCTTCCAGAAATGCCACATTTCTCCCAAACATATCACATCTTCTCCACGAAATACCAGCTTTTCCCCTTCAAATAGTACCTTTTCACCCACAAATACCTCTTTTATCCCCAAAAGAGGACAGTTTCTTCCAGAAATGCCACATTTCTCCCAAATATATCACAACTCCTCCAAGAAATACCACGTTTCCCCCTTCAAATAGGACCTTTTCTCCATGAAATACCTCTTTTATCCCCAAAAGAGGACAGTTTCTTCCAGAAATGCCACATTTCTCCCAAATATATCACATCTTCTCCAAGAAATACCAGGGTTCCCCCTTCAAATAGGACCTTTTCTACCACTAATACCTGTTTTATCCCCAAAAGAGGACAGTTTCTTCCAGAAAGGCCACATTTCTCCCAAATATATCACATCTTCTCCAAGAAATACCAGGTTTTCCCCCGGAAATAGGACCTTCTCACCCACAACTACCAGCCTTCTCCCCCCAAATTGGACATTTTCTTCCAGAAATGCCACATTTCTCCCAAATAGATCACATCTTCTCCAAGATATACCAGCTTTCTCCCTTCAAATAGGACCTTTTCTCACACAAATACCTGTTTTATCCCCCAAATAGGACAGTTTCTTCCAGACATGCCACATTTCTCCCAAATATATCACATCTTCTCCAAGAAATACCAGGTTTCCCCCTTCAAATAGGACCTTTTCAACCACTAATACCTCTTTTATCCCCAAAAGAGGACAGTTTCTTCCAGAAATGCCACATTTCTCCCAAATATATCACATCTTCTCCAAGAAATACCAGGGTTCCCCCTTCAAATAGGACCTTATCACCCACAAATACCTCTTTTATCCCCAAAAGAGGACAGTTTCTTCCAGACATGCCACATTTCTCCCAAATAGATCACATCTTCTCCAAGAAATACCAGGATTCCTCCTGAAAGAGGACCTTTTCTCCCTCAAATACCAGCCTTCTCCCCCCAAATAGGACAGTTTCTTCCAGAAATGCCACATTTCTCCCAAATATATCACATCTTCTCCAAGAAATACCACGTTTCCCCCTTCAAATAGGACCTTATCACCCACAAATACCACTTTTATCCCCAAAAGAGGACAGTTCCTGCCAGAAAGGCCACATTTCTCCCTAACATTTCACATCTTCTCCAAGAAATACCAGGTTTCCCCCTTCAAATAGGACCTTTTCACCCACAAAAAATTCTTTTATCCCCAAAAGAGGACAGTTTCTTCCAGAAATGCCTGATTTCTCCCAAATATATCACATCTTCCCCAAGAAATACCAGGATTCCCCTTGAATTAGGACCTTTTCACCCTCAAATACCTCTTTATCCCTCAAATAGGACAGTTTCTTCCAGACATGCCACATTTCTCCCAAATAGATCACATCTTCTCCAAGAAATACCAGGTTTCCTCCTGAAAGAGGACCTTTTCTCCCACAAATACCAGCCTTCTCCCCCCAAATAGGACAGTTTCTTCCAGAAATGCCACATTTCTCCCAAACATATCACATCTTCTCCAAGAAATACCAGGTTTCCCCCTTCAAATAGGACCTTTTCACCCACAAAAAATTCTTTTATCCCCAAAAGAGGACAGTTTCTTCCAGAAATGCCTGATTTCTCCCAAATATATCACATCTTCCCCAAGAAATACCAGGATTCCCCTTGAATTAGGACCTTTTCACCCTCAAATACCTCTTTATCCCTCAAATAGGACAGTTTCTTCCAGACATGCCACATTTCTCCCAAATAGATCACATCTTCTCCAAGAAATACCAGGTTTCCTCCTGAAAGAGGACCTTTTCTCCCACAAATACCAGCCTTCTCCCCCCAAATAGGACAGTTTCTTCCAGAAATGCCACATTTCTCCCAAACATATCACATCTTCTCCAAGAAATACCAGGTTTCCCCCTTCAAATAGGACCTTTTCACCCACAAATACCTGTTATATCCCCATAAGAGGACAGTTTCTTCCAGAAATGGCACATTTCTCCCAAATATATCACATCTTCTCCAAGAAATACCACGTTTCCCCCTTCAAATAGGACCTTTTCACCCACTAATAGCAGGCTTCTCCCCCCAAATATGACATTTTCTTCCAAAAATGCCAGATTTCTCCCAAATATATCACATCTTCTCCAAGAAATACCAGCTTTCCCCCTTCAAATAGGACCTTTTCACCCACAAATACCTCTTTTATCCCCAAAAGAGGACAGTTTCTTCCAGAAATGCCACATTTCTCCCAAATATATCACATCTCCTTCAAGAAATACCAGCTTTCCCCCTTCAAATAGGATCTTTTCTCCCACAAATACCTGTTTTATCCCCAAAACAGGACACTTTCTTCCAGAAATGCCACATTTCTCCCAAATATATCACATCTTCTCCAAGAAATACCAGGTTTCCCCCTTCAAATAGGACCTTTTCACACACAAATACCTCTTTTATCCCCAAAAGAGGACAGTTTCTTCCAGAAATGCCACATTTCTCCCAAATAGATCACATCTTCTCCAAGAAATACCACGTTTCCCCGTAGAAATAGGACCTTTTCTCCCACAAATACCTGTTTTAACCCCAAAAGAAGAGAGTTTCTTCCAGACATGCCACATTTCTCCCAAATATATCACATCTTCTCCAAGAAATACCTGGTTCCCCCTTCAAATAGGACCTTTTCACCCACAAATACCTCTTTTACCCCCAAAATAGGACAGTTTCTTCCAGAAAGGCCACATTTCTCCCAAACATATCACATCTCCTCCAAGAAATACCAGGATTCCTCCTGAAATAGGACCTATTCTCCCACAACTACCAGCCTTCTCCCCCCAAATAGGACATTTTCTTCCAGAAATGCCACATTTCTCCCAAATATATCACATCTTCTCCAAGAAATTCCAGGATTCCTCCTGAAATAGGACCTTCTCACCCAAAACTACCAGCCTTCTCCCCCCAAATTGGACATTTTCTTCCAGAAAGGCCACATTTCTCCCAAATAGATCACATCTTCTCCAGGAAATACCAGGTTTCCCCCTTCAGATAGGACCTTTTCTCCCACAAATACCTGTTTTATCCCCAAAAGAGGACAGTTTCTTCCAGATAGGCCACATTTCTCCCAAATATATCACATCTTCTCCAAGAAATACCAGGTTTCCCCCTTCAAATAGGACCTTTTCACCCACAAATACCTCTTTTATCCCCAAAATAGGACAGCTTCTTCCAGACATGCCACATTTCTCCCAAATATATCACATCTTCTCCAAGAAATACCAGGGTTGCCCCTTCAAATAGGACCTTATCACCCACAAATACCTCTTTTATCCCCAAAAGAGGACAGTTTCTTCCAGAAATGCCACATTTCTCCCAAATATATCACATCTTCTCCAAGAAATACCAGGGTTCCCCCTTCAAATAGGACCTTTTCACCCACAAATACCTCTTTTATCTCTCAAATAGAACAGTTTCTTCCAGACATGCCACATTTCTCCCAAATAGATCACATCTTCTCCAAGAAATAACAGGTTTCCCCCTTCAAATACAACGTTTTCACCCAAAAATACCTGTTTTATCCCCAAAAGAGGACACTTTCTTCCAGAAATGCCACATTTCTCCCAAATATACCACATCTTCTCCAAGAAATACCAGGTTTCCCCCTTCAAATAGGACCTTTTCACCCACAAATACCTCTTTTATCCCCAAAAGAGGACAGTTTCTTCCAGAAATGCCACATTTCTCCCAAATATATCACATCTTCTCCAAGAAATACCAGGTTTCCCCCTTCAAATAGGACCTTTTCAACCACAAATACCTGTTTTATCCCTCAAATTGGACATATTCTTCCAGAAATGCCACATTTCTCCCAAATATATCACATCTTCTCCAAGAAATACCAGGTTTCCCCCTTCAAATAGGACCTTTTCACCCACAAATACCTCTTTTATCCCCAAAAGAGGACAGTTTCTTCCGGAAAGGCCACATTTCTCCCAAATATATCATATCTTCTCCAAGAAATACCAGGTTTCCCCCTTCAAATAGGACCTTTTCACACACAAATACCCGTTTGATCCCCAAAAGAGGACAGTTTCTTCCAGAAATGCCCGATTTCTCCCAAATAGATCACATCTTCTCCAAGAAATACCAGGTTTTCCCCTGGAAATAGGACCTTTTCACCCACACATACCTCTTTTATCCCCAAAAGAGGACAGTTTCTTCCAGAAATGCCACATTTCTCCCAAATATATCACATCTTCTCCAAGAAATACCAGGGTTCCCCCTTCAAATAGGACCTTTTCACCCACAAATACCTCTTTTATCCCCAAAAGAGGACAGTTTCTTCCAGACATGCCACATTTCTCCCAAATATATCACATCTTCTCCAAGAAATACCAGGATTCCTCCGGAAATAGGACCTTCTCACCCACAACTACCAGCCTTCTCCCCACAAATTGGACATTTTCTTCCAGAAATGCCACATTTCTCCCAAATATATCACATCTTCTCCAAGAAATACCACGTTTCCCCCTTCAGATAGGACCTTTTCTCCCACAAATACCTGTTTTATCCCCAAAATACGACAGATTATTCCAGAAATGCCACATTTCTCCCAAATATATCACATCTTCTCCAAGAAATACCAGCTTTCCCCCTTCAAATAGGACCTTTTCACCCACAAATACCTCTTTTATCCCCCAAATAGGACAGTTTCTTCCAGAAATGCCATATTTCTCCCAAATAGATCACATCTTCTCCAAGAAATACCAGGTTTCCCCCTTCAAATAGGACCTTTTCACCCACAAATACCTCTTTTATCCCCAAAATAGGACAGTTTCTTCCAGAAATGCCACATTTCTCCCAAATATATCACATCTTCTCCAAGAAATACCAGGTTTCCCCCTTGAATTAGGACCTTTTCTCCATGAAATACCTCTTTTATCCCCAAAAGAGGACATTTTCTTCCAGAAATGCCACATTTCTCCAAAATAGATCACATCTTCTCCAAGAAATACCAGGATTCCTCCTGAAATAGGACTTTCTCACCCAAAACTACCAGCCTTCTCCCCCCAAATTGGACATTTTCTTCCAGAAAGGCCACATTTCTCCCAAATAGATCACATCTTCTCCAGGAAATACCAGGTTTCCCCCTTCAGATAGGACCTTTTCTCCCACAAATACCTGTTTTATCCCCAAAAGAGGACAGTTTCTTCCAGATAGGCCACATTTCTCCCAAATATATCACATCTTCTCCAAGAAATACCACGTTTCCCCCTTCAAATAGGACCTTTTCACCCACAAATACCTCTTTTATCCCCAAAATAGGACAGCTTCTTCCAGACATGCCACATTTCTCCCAAATATATCACATCTTCTCCAAGAAATACCAGGGTTGCCCCTTCAAATATAACCTTATCACCCACAAATACCTCTTTTATCCCCAAAAGAGGACAGTTTCTTCCAGATAGGCCACATTTCTCCCAAATATATCACATCTTCTCCAAGAAATACCAGGGTTCCCCCTTCAAATAGGACCTTTTCACCCACAAATACCTCTTTTATCTCTCAAATAGAACAGTTTCTTCCAGACATGCCACATTTCTCCCAAATAGATCACATCTTCTCCAAGAAATAACAGGTTTCCCCCTTCAAATACAACGTTTTCACCCAAAAATACCTGTTTTATCCCCAAAATACGACAGTTTCTTCCAGAAATGCCACATTTCTCCCAAATATATCACATCTTCTCCAAGAAATACCAGGTTTCCCCCTTCAAATAGGACCTTTTCACCCACAAATACCTCTTTTATCCCCAAAAGAGGACAGTTTCTTCCAGAAATGCCACATTTCTCCCAAATATATATCATCTTCTCCAAGAAATACCAGGTTTCCCCCTTCAAATAGGACCTCTTCAACCACAAATACCTGTTTTATCCCTCAAATTGGACATATTCTTCCAGAAATGCCAGATTTCTCCCAAATATATCACATCTTCTCCAAGAAATACCACGTTTCCCCCTTCAAATAGGACCTTTTCACCCACAAATACCTGTTTTATCCCCAAAAGAGGACAGTTTCTTCCAGAAATGCCCGATTTCTCCCAAATATATCATATCTTCTCCAAGAAATACCAGGTTTCCCCCTTGAAATAGGACCTTTTCACACACAAATACCTGTTTGATCCCCAAAAGAGGACAGTTTCTTCCAGAAATGCCCGATTTCTCCCAAATAGATCACATCTTCTCCAAGAAATACCAGGTTTTCCCCTGGAAATAGGACCTTTTCACCCACACATACCTCTTTTATCCCCAAAAGAGGACAGTTTCTTCCAGACATGCCACATTTCTCCCAAATATATCACATCTTCTCCAAGAAATACCAGGGTTCCCACTTCAAATAGGACCTTTTCACCCACAAATACCTCTTTTATCCCCAAAAGAGGACAGTTTCTTCCAGACATGCCACATTTCTCCCAAATATATCACATCTTCTCCAAGAAATACCAGGATTCCTCCTGAAATAGGACCTTCTCATCCACAACTACCAGCCTTATCCCCACAAATTGGACATTTTCTTCCAGAAATGCCTCATTTCTCCCAAATATATCACATCTTCTCCAAGAAATACCACGTTTCCCCCTTCAGATAGGACCTTTTCTCCCACAAATACCTGTTTTATCCCCAAAATACGACAGTTTCTTCCAGAAATGCCACATTTCTCCCAAATATATCACATCTTCTCCAAGAAATACCACGTTTCCCCCTTGAATTAGGACCTTTTCTCCATGAAATACCTCTTTTATCCCCAAAATACGACAGATTCTTCCAGAAATGCCACATTTCTCCCAAATATATCACATCTTCTCCAAGAAATACCAGGTTTCCCCCTTCAAATAGGACCTTTTCTACCACAAATACCTCTTTTATCCCCAAAAGAGGACAGTTTCTTCCAGAAATGCCTCATTTCTCCCAAATATATCACATCTTCTCCAAGAAATACCACGTTTCCCCCTTCAAATAGGACCTTCTCACCCACAAATACCTCTTTTATCCCCAAAAGAGGACAGTTTCTTCCAGAAATGCCACATTTCTCCCAAATATATCACATCTTCTCCAAGAAATACCAGCTTTCCCCCTTCAAATAGGACCTTTTCACACAGAAATACCTGTTTTATCCCCAAAAGAGGACAGTTACTTCCAGAAATGCCACATTTCTCCCAAATATATCACATCTTCTCCAAGAAATACCAGGTTTCCCCCTTGAATTAGGAACTTTTCTCCATGAAATACCTCTTTTATCCCCAAAATACGACAGTTTCTTCCAGAAATGCCACATTTCTCCCAAATATATCACATCTTCTCCAAGAAATACCAGGTTTCCCCCTTCAAATAGGACCTTTTCACCCACAAATACCTCTTTTATCCCCAAAAGAGGACAGTTTCTTCCGGAAAGGCCACATTTCTCCCAAATATATCACATCTTCTCCAAGAAATGCCAGGATTCCTCCTGAAATAGGACCTTCTCACCCAAAACTACCAGCCTTCTCCCCCGAAATTGGACATTTTCT
The DNA here is from genome assembly GCA_030408155.1 of Lophura swinhoii. Lineage (NCBI taxonomy): Eukaryota > Metazoa > Chordata > Aves > Galliformes > Phasianidae > Lophura > Lophura swinhoii. The sequence goes on along the minus strand of CM059462.1, from coordinate 485,557 downwards.
TCCACAAATGCCACATTTCTCCCAAATATATCACATCTTCGCCAAGAAATACCAGGATTCCTCTTGAAATAGGACCTTCTCACCGAAAACTACAAGCCTTCTCCCCCCAAATTGGACATTTTCTTCCAGACATGCCACATTTCTCCCAAATATATCACATCTTCTCCAAGAAATACCAGGTTTCCCCCTTCAAATAGGACCTTTTAACTCACAAATACCTGTTTTATCCCCAAAATAGGACATTTTCTTCCAGAAAGGCCACATTTCTCCCAAATATATCACATCTTCTCCAAGAAATACCAGCTTTCCCCCTTCAAATAGGACCTTTTCACCCACAAATACCTGTTTTATCCCCAAAAGAGGACAGTTTCTTCCAGACATGCCACATTTCTCCCAAATATATCACATCTCCTCCAAGAAATACCAGGGTTCCCCCTTCAAATAGGACCTTATCACCCACAAATACCTCTTTTATCCCCAAAAGAGGACAGTTTCTTCCAGAAATGCCACATTTCTCCCAAATAGATCACATCTTCTCCAAGAAATACCATGTTTCCCCCTTCAAATAGGACCTTTTCACCCACATATACCTGTTTTATCCCCAAAATAGGACAGTTTCTTCCAGAAATGCCACATTTCTCCCAAATATAACACATCTTCTCCAAGAAATACCAGGTTTCCCCCTTCAAATAGGACCTTTTCACCCACACATACCTGTTTTATCCCCAAAAGAGGACAGTTTCTTCCAGAAATGCCACATTTCTCCCAAATATACCACATCTTCTCCAAGAAGTACCAGGGTTCCCCCTTCAAATAGGACCTTTTCACCCACAAATACCTCTTTTATCCCCAAAAGAGGACCGTTTCTTCCAGAAATGCCACATTTCTCCCAAATACATCACATCTTCTCCAAGAAATACCAGGTTTCCCCCTTCAAATAGGACCTTTTCACCCACAAATACCTCTTTTATCCCCAAAATAGGACAGTTTCTTCCAGAAATGCCACATTTCTCCCAAATATATCACATCTTCTCCAAGAAATACCGGGATTCCTCCTGAAATAGGACCTTCTCACCCACAACTACCAGCCCTCTCCCCATAAATTGGACAGTTTCTTCCAGAAATGCCTCATTTCTCCCAAATATATCACATCTTCTCCAGGAAATACCAGGCTTCCCCCTTCAAATAGGACCTTTTCTCCATGAAATACCTCTTTTATCCCCAAAAGAGGACAGTTTCTTCCAGACATACCACATTTCTCCCAAATATATCACATCTTCTCCAAGAAATACCAGGTTTTCCCCTTCAAATAGGACCTTTTCACCCACAAATACCTGTTTTATCCCCAAAAGAGGACAGTTTCTTCCAGAAATGCCACATTTCTCCCAAATATATCACATCTTCTCCAAGAAATAACAGGTTTCCTCCTGGAAATAGGACCTTTTCAACCACTAATACCTGTTTTATGCCCAAAATACGACAGTTTCTTCCAGAAATGCCACATTTCTCCCAAATATATCACATCTTCTCCAAGAAATACCACGTTTCCCCCTTCAAATAGGACCTTTTCAACCACTAATACCTCTTTTATCCCCAAAAGAGGACAGTTTCTTCCGGAAAGGCCACATTTCTCCCAAATATATCACATCTTCTCCAAGAAATGCCAGGATTCCTCCTGAAATAGGACCTTCTCACCCAAAACTACCAGCCTTCTCCCCCCAAATTGGACATTTTCTTCCAGAAAGGCCACATTTCTCCCAAATATATCACATCTTCTCCAAGAAATACCAGGATTCCTCCTGAAATAGGACCTTCTCACCCAAAACTACCAGCCTTCTCCCCCCAAATTGGACATTTTCTTCCAGAAAGGCCACATTTCTCCCAAATATATCACATCTTCTCCAAGAAATACCAGCTTTCCCCCTTCAAATAGGACCTTTTCACCCGCAAATACCTGTTTGATCCGCAAAATAGGACAGCTTCTTCCAGACATGCCACATTTCTCCCAAATATATCACATCTTCTCCAAGAAATACCAGCTTTCCCCCTTCAAATAGGACCTTTTCACACACAAATACCTCTTTTATCCCCAAAAGAGGACAGTTTCTTCCAGAAATGCCACATTTCTCCCAAATATATCACATCTTCTCCAAGAAATACCAGGGTTCCCCCTTCAAATAGGACCTTTTCAACCACAAATACCTGTTTTATCCCTCAAATTGGACATATTCTTCCAGAAATGCCAGATTTCTCCCAAATATATCACATCTTCTCCAAGAAATACCAGGTTTCCCCCTTCAAATAGGACCTTTTCACCCACTAATACCTCTTTTATCCCCAAAAGAGGACAGTTTCTTCCAGAAAGGCCACATTTCTCCCAAATAGATCACATCTCCTCCAAGAAATACCAGGGTTCCCCCTTCAAATAGGACCTTATCACCCACAAATACCTCTTTTATCCCCAAAAGAGGACAGTTTCTTCCAGAAATGCCACATTTCTCCCAAATAGATCACATCTTCTCCAAGAAATACCATGTTTCCCCCTTCAAATAGGACCTTTTCACCCACAAATACCTGTTTTATCCCCAAAATAGGACAGTTTCTTCCAGAAATGCCACATTTCTCCCAAATATAACACATCTTCTCCAAGAAATACCAGGTTTCCCCCTTCAAATAGGACCTTTTCACCCACACATACCTGTTTTATCCCCAAAAGAGGACAGTTTCTTCCAGAAATGCCACATTTCTCCCAAATATACCACATCTTCTCCAAGAAGTACCAGGGTTCCCCCTTCAAATAGGACCTTTTCACCCACAAATACCTCTTTTATCCCCAAAAGAGGACCGTTTCTTCCAGAAATGCCACATTTCTCCCAAATACATCACATCTTCTCCAAGAAATACCAGGTTTCCCCCTTCAAATAGGACCTTTTCACCCACAAATACCTCTTTTATCCCCAAAATAGGACAGTTTCTTCCAGAAATGCCACATTTCTCCCAAATATATCACATCTTCTCCAAGAAATACCGGGATTCCTCCTGAAATAGGACCTTCTCACCCACAACTACCAGCCCTCTCCCCATAAATTGGACAGTTTCTTCCAGAAATGCCTCATTTCTCCCAAATATATCACATCTTCTCCAGGAAATACCAGGCTTCCCCCTTCAAATAGGACCTTTTCTCCATGAAATACCTCTTTTATCCCCAAAAGAGGACAGTTTCTTCCAGACATGCCACATTTCTCCCAAATATATCACATCTTCTCCAAGAAATACCAGGTTTTCCCCTTCAAATAGGACCTTTTCACCCACAAATACCTGTTTTATCCCCAAAAGAGGACAGTTTCTTCCAGAAATGCCACATTTCTCCCAAATATATCACATCTTCTCCAAGAAATAACAGGTTTCCTCCTGGAAATAGGACCTTTTCAACCACTAATACCTGTTTTATGCCCAAAATACGACAGTTTCTTCCAGAAATGCCACATTTCTCCCAAATATATCACATCTTCTCCAAGAAATACCACGTTTCCCCCTTCAAATAGGACCTTTTCAACCACTAATACCTCTTTTATCCCCAAAAGAGGACAGTTTCTTCCGGAAAGGCCACATTTCTCCCAAATATATCACATCTTCTCCAAGAAATGCCAGGATTCCTCCTGAAATAGGACCTTCTCACCCAAAACTACCAGCCTTCTCCCCCCAAATTGGACATTTTCTTCCAGAAAGGCCACATTTCTCCCAAATATATCACATCTTCTCCAAGAAATACCAGGATTCCTCCTGAAATAGGACCTTCTCACCCAAAACTACCAGCCTTCTCCCCCCAAATTGGACATTTTCTTCCAGAAAGGCCACATTTCTCCCAAATATATCACATCTTCTCCAAGAAATACCAGCTTTCCCCCTTCAAATAGGACCTTTTCACCCGCAAATACCTGTTTGATCCGCAAAATAGGACAGCTTCTTCCAGACATGCCACATTTCTCCCAAATATATCACATCTTCTCCAAGAAATACCAGCTTTCCCCCTTCAAATAGGACCTTTTCACACACAAATACCTCTTTTATCCCCAAAAGAGGACAGTTTCTTCCAGAAATGCCACATTTCTCCCAAATATATCACATCTTCTCCAAGAAATACCAGGGTTCCCCCTTCAAATAGGACCTTTTCAACCACAAATACCTGTTTTATCCCTCAAATTGGACATATTCTTCCAGAAATGCCAGATTTCTCCCAAATATATCACATCTTCTCCAAGAAATACCAGGTTTCCCCCTTCAAATAGGACCTTTTCACCCACTAATACCTCTTTTATCCCCAAAAGAGGACAGTTTCTTCCAGAAATGCCACATTTCTCCCAAATAGATCACATCTTCTCCAAGAAATACCAGGATTCCTAGTGAAATTGGACCTTCTCACCATTATTACCAGGCTTCTCCCCCCAGATAGGACAGTTTCTTCCAGAAATGCCTCATTTCTCCCAAATATATCACATCTTCTCCAAGAAATACCAGCTTTCCCCCTTCAAATAGGACATTTTCACCCACAGATACCTCTTTTATCCCCAAAAGAGGACAGTTTCTTCCAGAAAGGCCACATTTCTCCCAAATATATCACATCTTCTCCAAGAAATACCAGGTTTCCCCCTTCAAATAGGACCTTTTCCACCACAAATACCTGTTTTATGCCCAAAATAGGACAGTTTCTTCCTGAAATGCCACATTTCTCCCAAATATATCACATCTTCTCCATGAAATACCAGGTTTCCCCCTTGAATTAGGACCTTTTCTCCATGAAATACCTCTTTTATCCCCAAAAGAGGACATTTTCTTCCAGAAATGCCACATTTCTCCCAAATATATCACATCTTCTCCAAGAAATACCACGTTTCCCCCTTCAAATAGGACCTTTTCAACCACTAATACCTCTTTTATCCCCAAAAGAGGACAGTTTCTTCCGAAAAGGCCACATTTCGCCCAAATATATCACATCTTCTCCAAGAAATGCCAGGATTCCCCCTTCAAATAGGACCTTCTCACCCAAAACTACCAGCCTTCTCCCCCCAAATTGGACATTTTCTTCCAGAAAGGCCACATTTCTCCCAAATATATCACATCTTCTCCAAGAAATAACAGGTTTCCTCCTGGAAATAGGACCTTTTCAACCACTAATACCTGTTTTATGCCCAAAATACGACAGTTTCTTCCAGAAATGCCACATTTCTCCCAAATATATCACATCTTCTCCAAGAAATACCACGTTTCCCCCTTCAAATAGGACCTTTTCAACCACTAATACCTCTTTTATCCCCAAAAGAGGACAGTTTCTTCCGGAAAGGCCACATTTCTCCCAAATATATCACATCTTCTCCAAGAAATGCCAGGATTCCTCCTGAAATAGGACCTTCTCACCCAAAACTACCAGCCTTCTCCCCCCAAATTGGACATTTTCTTCCAGAAAGGCCACATTTCTCCCAAATATATCACATCTTCTCCAAGAAATACCAGGATTCCTCCTGAAATAGGACCTTCTCACCCAAAACTACCAGCCTTCTCCCCCCAAATTGGACATTTTCTTCCAGAAAGGCCACATTTCTCCCAAATATATCACATCTTCTCCAAGAAATACCAGCTTTCCCCCTTCAAATAGGACCTTTTCACCCGCAAATACCTGTTTGATCCGCAAAATAGGACAGCTTCTTCCAGACATGCCACATTTCTCCCAAATATATCACATCTTCTCCAAGAAATACCAGGATTCCTCCTGAAATAGGACCTTCTCACCCACAACTACCAGCCTTATCCCCACAAATTGGACATTTTCTTCCAGAAATGCCTCATTTCTCCCAAATATATCACATCTTCTCCAAGAAATACCACGTTTCCCCCTTCAGATAGGACCTTTTCTCCCACAAATACCTGTTTTATCCCCAAAATACGACAGTTTCTTCCAGAAATGCCACATTTCTCCCAAATATATCACATCTTCTCCAAGAAATACCACGTTTCCCCCTTGAATTAGGACCTTTTCTCCATGAAATACCTCTTTTATCCCCAAAATACGACAGATTCTTCCAGAAATGCCACATTTCTCCCAAATATATCACATCTTCTCCAAGAAATACCAGGTTTCCCCCTTCAAATAGGACCTTTTCTACCACAAATACCTCTTTTATCCCCAAAAGAGGACAGTTTCTTCCAGAAATGCCTCATTTCTCCCAAATATATCACATCTTCTCCAAGAAATACCACGTTTCCCCCTTCAAATAGGACCTTCTCACCCACAAATACCTCTTTTATCCCCAAAAGAGGACAGTTTCTTCCAGAAATGCCACATTTCTCCCAAATATATCACATCTTCTCCAAGAAATACCAGCTTTCCCCCTTCAAATAGGACCTTTTCACACAGAAATACCTGTTTTATCCCCAAAAGAGGACAGTTACTTCCAGAAATGCCACATTTCTCCCAAATATATCACATCTTCTCCAAGAAATACCAGGTTTCCCCCTTGAATTAGGAACTTTTCTCCATGAAATACCTCTTTTATCCCCAAAATACGACAGTTTCTTCCAGAAATGCCACATTTCTCCCAAATATATCACATCTTCTCCAAGAAATACCAGGTTTCCCCCTTCAAATAGGACCTTTTCACCCACAAATACCTCTTTTATCCCCAAAAGAGGACAGTTTCTTCCGGAAAGGCCACATTTCTCCCAAATATATCACATCTTCTCCAAGAAATGCCAGGATTCCTCCTGAAATAGGACCTTCTCACCCAAAACTACCAGCCTTCTCCCCCGAAATTGGACATTTTCTTCCACAAATGCCACATTTCTCCCAAATATATCACATCTTCGCCAAGAAATACCAGGATTCCTCTTGAAATAGGACCTTCTCACCGAAAACTACAAGCCTTCTCCCCCCAAATTGGACATTTTCTTCCAGACATGCCACATTTCTCCCAAATATATCACATCTTCTCCAAGAAATACCAGGTTTCCCCCTTCAAATAGGACCTTTTCACTCACAAATACCTGTTTTATCCCCAAAATAGGACATTTTCTTCCAGAAAGGCCACATTTCTCCCAAATATATCACATCTTCTCCAAGAAATACCAGCTTTCCCCCTTCAAATAGGACCTTTTCACCCACAAATACCTGTTTTATCCCCAAAAGAGGACAGTTTCTTCCAGACATGCCACATTTCTCCCAAATATATCACATCTCCTCCAAGAAATACCAGGGTTCCCCCTTCAAATAGGACCTTATCACCCACAAATACCTCTTTTATCCCCAAAAGAGGACAGTTTCTTCCAGAAATGCCACATTTCTCCCAAATAGATCACATCTTCTCCAAGAAATACCAGGTTTCCCCCTTCAAATAGGACCTTTTCACCCACAAATACCTGTTTTATCCCCAAAATAGGACAGTTTCTTCCAGAAATGCCACATTTCTCCCAAATATAACACATCTTCTCCAAGAAATACCAGGTTTCCCCCTTCAAATAGGACCTTTTCACCCACACATACCTGTTTTATCCCCAAAAGAGGACAGTTTCTTCCAGAAATGCCACATTTCTCCCAAATATACCACATCTTCTCCAAGAAGTACCAGGGTTCCCCCTTCAAATAGGACCTTTTCACCCACAAATACCTCTTTTATCCCCAAAAGAGGACCGTTTCTTCCAGAAATGCCACATTTCTCCCAAATAGATCACACCTTCTCCAAGAAATACCAGGTTTCCCCCTTCAAATAGGACCTTTTCACCCACAAATACCTCTTTTATCCCCAAAATAGGACAGTTTCTTCCAGAAATGCCACATTTCTCCCAAATATATCACATCTTCTCCAAGAAATACCGGGATTCCTCCTGAAATAGGACCTTCTCACCCACAACTACCAGCCCTCTCCCCATAAATTGGACAGTTTCTTCCAGAAATGCCTCATTTCTCCCAAATATATCACATCTTCTCCAGGAAATACCAGGCTTCCCCCTTCAAATAGGACCTTTTCTCCATGAAATACCTCTTTTATCCCCAAAAGAGGACAGTTTCTTCCAGACATGCCACATTTCTCCCAAATATATCACATCTTCTCCAAGAAATACCAGGTTTTCCCCTTCAAATAGGACCTTTTCACCCACAAATACCTGTTTTATCCCCAAAAGAGGACAGTTTCTTCCAGAAATGCCACATTTCTCCCAAATATATCACATCTTCTCCAAGAAATAACAGGTTTCCTCCTGGAAATAGGATCTTTTCAACCACTAATACCTGTTTTATGCCCAAAATACGACAGTTTCTTCCAGAAATGCCACATTTCTCCCAAATATATCACATCTTCTCCAAGAAATACCACGTTTCCCCCTTCAAATAGGACCTTTTCAACCACTAATACCTCTTTTATCCCCAAAAGAGGACAGTTTCTTCCGGAAAGGCCACATTTCTCCCAAATATATCACATCTTCTCCAAGAAATGCCAGGATTCCTCCTGAAATAGGACCTTCTCACCCAAAACTACCAGCCTTCTCCCCCCAAATTGGACATTTTCTTCCAGAAAGGCCACATTTCTCCCAAATATATCACATCTTCTCCAAGAAATACCAGGATTCCTCCTGAAATAGGACCTTCTCACCCAAAACTACCAGCCTTCTCCCCCCAAATTGGACATTTTCTTCCAGAAAGGCCACATTTCTCCCAAATATATCACATCTTCTCCAAGAAATACCAGCTTTCCCCCTTCAAATAGGACCTTTTCACCCGCAAATACCTGTTTGATCCGCAAAATAGGACAGCTTCTTCCAGACATGCCACATTTCTCCCAAATATATCACATCTTCTCCAAGAAATACCAGCTTTCCCCCTTCAAATAGGACCTTTTCACACACAAATACCTCTTTTATCCCCAAAAGAGGACAGTTTCTTCCAGAAATGCCACATTTCTCCCAAATATATCACATCTTCTCCAAGAAATACCAGGGTTCCCCCTTCAAATAGGACCTTTTCAACCACAAATACCTGTTTTATCCCTCAAATTGGACATATTCTTCCCAGAAATGCCAGATTTCTCCCAAATATATCACATCTTCTCCAAGAAATACCAGGTTTCCCCCTTCAATAGGACCTTTTCACCCACTAATACCTCTTTTATCCCCAAAAGAGGACAGTTTCTTCCAGAAATGCCACATTTCTCCAAATAGATCACATCTTCTCCAAGAAATACCAGGATTCCTAGTGAAATTGGACCTTCTCACCATTATTACCAGGCTTCTCCCCCAGATAGGACAGTTTCTTCCAGAAATGCCTCATTTCTCCCAAATATATCACATCTTCTCCAAGAAAATACCAGCTTTCCCCCTTCAAATAGGACATTTTCACCCACAGATACCTCTTTTATCCCCAAAAGAGGACAGTTTCTTCCAGAAAGGCCACATTTTCTCCCAAATATATCACATCTTCTCCAAGAAATACCAGGTTTCCCCCTTCAAATAGGACCTTTTCCACCACAAATACCTGTTTTATGCCCAAAATAGGACAGTTTCTTCCTGAAAGGCCACATTTCTCCCAAATATATCACATCTTCTCCATGAAATACCAGGTTTCCCCCTTGAATTAGGACCTTTTCTCCATGAAATACCTCTTTTATCCCCAAAAGAGGACATTTTCTTCCAGAAATGCCACATTTCTCCCAAATATATCAACATCTTCTCCAAGAAATACCACGTTTCCCCCTTCAAATAGGACCTTTTCAACCACTAATACCTCTTTTATCCCCAAAAGAGGACAGTTTCTTCCGAAAAGGCCCACTTTCGCCCAAATATATCACATCTTCTCCAAGAAATGCCAGGATTCCCCCTTCAAATAGGACCTTCTCACCCAAAACTACCAGCTTCTCCCCCCAAATTGGACATTTTCTTCCAGAAAGGCCACATTTCTCCCAAATATATCACATCTTCTCCAAGAAATAACAGGTTTCCTCCTGGAAATAGGACCTTTTCAACCACTAATACCTGTTTTATGCCCAAAATACGACAGTTTCTTCCAGAAATGCCACATTTCTCCCATATATATCACATCTTCTCCAAGAAATACCACGTTTCCCCCTTCAAATAGACCTTTTCAACCACTAATACCTCTTTTATCCCCAAAAGAGGGACAGTTTCTTCCGGAAAAGGCCACATTTCTCCCAAATATATCACATCTTCTCCAAGAAATGCCCAGGATTCTCCTGAAATAGGACCCTTCTCACCCAAAACTACCAGCCTTCTCCCCCCAAATTGGACATTTTCTTCCAGAAAGGCCACATTTCTCCCAAATATATCACATCTTCTCCAAGAAATACCAGGATTCCTCCTGAAATAGGACCTTCTCACCCAAACTACCAGCCCTTCTCCCCCCAAATTGGACATTTTCTTCAGAAAGGCCACATTTCTCCCAAATATATCACATCTTCTCCAAGAAATACCAGCTTTCCCCCTTCAAATAGGACCTTTTCACCCGCAAATACCTGTTTGATCCGCAAAATAGGACAGCTTCTTCCAGACATGCCACATTCTCCCAAATATATCACATCTTCTCCAAGAAATACCAGCTTTCCCCCTTCAAATAGGACCTTTTTCACACACAAATACCTCTTTTATCCCCAAAAGAGGACAGTTTCTTCCAGAAATGTCACATTTCTCCCAAATATATCACATCTTCTCCAAGAAATACCAGGGTTCCCCCTTCAAATAGGCCTTTTCAACCACAAATACCTGTTTTATCCCTCAAATTGGGACATATTCTTCCAGAAATGCCAGATTTCTCCCAAATATATCACATCTTCTCCAAGAAATACCAGGTTTCCCCCTTCAAATAGGACCTTTTCACCCACTAATACCTCTTTTATCCCCAAAAAGAGGACAGTTTCTTCCAGAAATGCCACATTTCTCCCAAATAGATCACATCTTCTCCAAGAAATACCAGGATTCCTAGTGAAATTGGACCTTCTCACCATTATTACCAGGCTTCTCCCCCCAGATAGGACAGTTTCTTCCAGAAATGCCTCATTTCTCCCAAATATATCACATCTTCTCCAAGAATACCAGCTTTCCCCCTTCAAATAGGACATTTTCACCCACAGATACCTCTTTTATCCCCAAAAGAGGACAGTTTCTTCCAGAAAGGCCACATATCTCCCAAATATATCACATCTTCTCCAAGAAATACCAGGTTTCCCCCTTCAAATAGGACCTTTTCCACCACAAATACCTGTTTTATGCCCAAAATAGGACAGTTTCTTCCTGAAATGCCACATTTCTCCCAAATATATCACATCTTCTCCATGAAATACCAGGTTTCCCCCTTGAATAGGACCCTTTTTCTCCATGAAATACCTCTTTTATCCCCAAAAGAGGACATTTTCTTCCCAGAAATGCCACATTCTCCCAAATATATCACATCTTCTCCAAGAAATACCACGTTTCCCCCTTCAAATAGGACCTTTTCAACCACTAATACCTCTTTTATCCCCAAAAGACGACAGTTTCTTCCGAAAATGGCCACATTTCGCCCAAATATATCACATCTTCTCCAAGAAATGCCAGGATTCCCCCTTCAAATAGGACCTCTCACCCAAAACTACCAGCCTTCTCCCCCCAAATTGGACATTTTTCTTCCAGAAAGGCCACATTTCTCCCAAATATATCACATCTTCTCCAAGAAATACCAGGATTCCTCCTGAAATAGGACCTTCTCACCAAAACTACCAGCCTTCTCCCCCCAAATTGGACATTTTCTTCCAGGAAAGGCCACATTTCTCCCAAATATATCACATCTTCTCCAGAAATACCAGCTTTCCCCCTCAAATAGGACCTTTTCACCCGCAAATACCTGTTTGATCCGCAAAATAGGACAGCTTCTTCCAGACATGCCAACAGAATTTCTCCAATATATCACATCTTCTCCAGAAATACCAGCTTTCCCCTTCAAATAGACCTTTTCACACACAAATACCTCTTTATCCCCAAAAGAGGACAGTTTCTTCCAGAAATGCCACATTTCTCCCAAATATATCACATCTTCTCCAAGAAATACCAGGGTTCCCCCTTCAAATAGGACCTTTTCAACCACAAATACCTGTTTTATCCCTCAAATTGGACATATTCTTCCAGAAATGCCAGATTTCTCCCAAATATATCACATCTTCTCAAGAAATACCAGGTTTCCCCCATTCAAATAGGACCCTTTTCACCCACTAATACCTCTTTTATCCCCAAAAGAGGACAGTTTCTTCCAGAAATGCCACATTTCTCCCAAATAGATCACATCTTCTCCAAGAAATACCAGGATTCCTAGTGGAAATTGGACCTTCTCACCATTATTACCAGGCTTCTCCCCCCAGATAGGACAGTTTCTTCCAGAAATGCCTCATTTCTCCCAAATATATCACATCTTCTCCAAGAAATACCAGCTTTCCCCCTTCAAATAGGACATTTTCACCCACAGATACCTCTTTTATCCCCAAAAGAGGACAGTTTCTTCCAGAAAGGCCACATTTCTCCCAAATATATCACATCTTCTCCAAGAAATACCAGGTTTCCCCCTTCAAATAGGACCTTTTCCACCACAAATACCTGTTTTATGCCCAAAATAGGACAGTTTCTTCCTGAAATGCCACATTTCTCCCAAATATATCACATCTTCTCCATGAAATACCAGGTTTCCCCCTTGAATTAGGACCTTTTCTCCATGAAATACCTCTTTTATCCCCAAAAGAGGACATTTTCTTCCAGAAATGCCACATTTCTCCCAAATATATCACATCTTCTCCAAGAAATACCACGTTTCCCCCTTCAAATAGGACCTTTTCAACCACTAATACCTCTTTTATCCCCAAAAGAGGACAGTTTCTTCCGAAAAGGCCACATTTCGCCCAAATATATCACATCTTCTCCAAGAAATGCCAGGATTCCCCCTTCAAATAGGACCTTCTCACCCAAAACTACCAGCCTTCTCCCCCCAAATTGGACATTTTCTTCCAGAAAGGCCACATTTCTCCCAAATATATCACATCTTCTCCAAGAAATAACAGGTTTCCTCCTGGAAATAGGTCCTTTTCAACCACTAATACCTGTTTTATGCCCAAAATACGACAGTTTCTTCCAGACATGCCACATTTCTCCCAAATATATCACATCTTCTCCAAGAAATACCACGTTTCCCCCTTCAAATAGGACCTTTTCAACCACTAATACCTCTTTTATCCCCAAAAGAGGACAGTTTCTTCCGGAAAGGCCACATTTCTCCCAAATATATCACATCTTCTCCAAGAAATGCCAGGATTCCTCCTGAAATAGGACCTTCTCACCCAAAACTACCAGCCTTCTCCCCCCAAATTGGACATTTTCTTCCAGAAAGGCCACATTTCTCCCAAATATATCACATCTTCTCCAAGAAATACCAGGATTCCTCCTGAAATAGGACCTTCTCACCCAAAACTACCAGCCTTCTCCCCCCAAATTGGACATTTTCTTCCAGAAAGGCCACATTTCTCCCAAATATATCACATCTTCTCCAAGAAATACCAGCTTTCCCCCTTCAAATAGGACCTTTTCACCCGCAAATACCTGTTTGATCCGCAAAATAGGACAGCTTCTTCCAGACATGCCACATTTCTCCCAAATATATCACATCTTCTCCAAGAAATACCAGCTTTCCCCCTTCAAATAGGACCTTTTCACACACAAATACCTCTTTTATCCCCAAAAGAGGACAGTTTCTTCCAGAAATGCCACATTTCTCCCAAATATATCACATCTTCTCCAAGAAATACCAGGGTTCCCCCTTCAAATAGGACCTTTTCAACCACAAATACCTGTTTTATCCCTCAAATTGGACATATTCTTCCAGAAATGCCAGATTTCTCCCAAATATATCACATCTTCTCCAAGAAATACCAGGTTTCCCCCTTCAAATAGGACCTTTTCACCCACTAATACCTCTTTTATCCCCAAAAGAGGACAGTTTCTTCCAGAAATGCCACATTTCTCCCAAATAGATCACATCTTCTCCAAGAAATACCAGGATTCCTAGTGAAATTGGACCTTCTCACCATTATTACCAGGCTTCTCCCCCCAGATAGGACAGTTTCTTCCAGAAATGCCTCATTTCTCCCAAATATATCACATCTTCTCCAAGAAATACCAGCTTTCCCCCTTCAAATAGGACATTTTCACCCACAGATACCTCTTTTATCCCCAAAAGAGGACAGTTTCTTCCAGAAATGCCACATTTCTCCCAAATATATCACATCTTCTCCAAGAAATACCAGGTTTCCCCCTTCAAATAGGACCTTTTCCACCACAAATACCTGTTTTATGCCCAAAATAGGACAGTTTCTTCCTGAAATGCCACATTTCTCCCAAATATATCACATCTTCTCCATGAAATACCAGGTTTCCCCCTTGAATTAGGACCTTTTCTCCATGAAATACCTCTTTTATCCCCAAAAGAGGACATTTTCTTCCAGAAATGCCACATTTCTCCCAAATATATCACATCTTCTCCAAGAAATACCACGTTTCCCCCTTCAAATAGGACCTTTTCAACCACTAATACCTCTTTTATCCCCAAAAGACGACAGTTTCTTCCGAAAAGGCCACATTTCGCCCAAATATATCACATCTTCTCCAAGAAATGCCAGGATTCCCCCTTCAAATAGGACCTTCTCACCCAAAACTACCAGCCTTCTCCCCCCAAATTGGACATTTTCTTCCAGAAAGGCCACATTTCTCCCAAATATATCACATCTTCTCCAAGAAATACCAGGATTCCTCCTGAAATAGGACCTTCTCACCCAAAACTACCAGCCTTCTCCCCCCAAATTGGACATTTTCTTCCAGAAAGGCCACATTTCTCCCATATAGATCACATCTTCTCCAAGAAATACCAGCTTTCCCCATTCAAATAGGACCTTTTCACCCACAAATACCTCTTTTATCCCCAAAATAGGACAGCTTCTTCCAGACATGCCACATTTCTCCCAAATAGATCACATCTTCTCCAAGAAATACCAGCTTTCCCCCTTCAAATCGGACCTTTTCACCCACTAATACCTGTTTTATCCCCAAAATAGGACAGTTTCTTCCAGAAAGGCCACATTTCTCCCAAATATATCACATCTTCTCCAAGAAATACCACGTTTCCCCCTTCAAATAGGACCTTTTCACCCACAAATACCTCTTTTATCCCCAAAAGAGGACAGTTTCTTCCAGAAATGCCACATTTCTCCCAAATATATCATATCTTCTCCAAGAAATACCAGGTTTTCCCCTTCAAATAGGAAATTTTCACCCACAAATACCTCTTTTATCCCCAAAATAGGACAGTTTCTTCCAGAAATGCCACATTTCTCCCAAGTATATCACATCTTCTCCAAGAAATAACAGGGTTCCCCCTTCAAATAGGACCTTTTCACCCACAAATACGTCCTTTATCCCCAAAATAGGACACTTTCTGCCAGAAATGCCAGATTTCTCCCAAATCGATCACATCTCCTCCAAGAAATACCAGGATTCCTCCTGAAATAGGACCTTTTCTCCCACAAATACCAGCCTTCTCCCACCAAATTGGACATTTTCTTTCAGAAAGGCCACGTATCACCCAAATATATCACATCTTCTCCAAGAAATACCAGCTTTCCCCCTTCAAATAGGACATTTTCTCCCACAAATACCTGTTTTATCCCCAAAAGAGGACAGTTTCTTCCAGAAATGCCACATTCCTCCCAAATATATCACATCTTCTCCAAGAAATACCAGGCTTCCCCCTTCAAATAGGACCTTTTCACCAACAAATACCTGTTTTATCCCTCAAATTGGACATATTCTTCCAGAAATGCCACATTTCTCCCAAATATATCACATCTTCTCCAAGAAATACCACGTTTCCCCCTTCAAATAGGACCTTTTCACCCACAAATACCTCTTTTATCCCCAAAAGAGGACAGTTTCTTCCAGACATGCCACATTTCTCCCAAATAGATCATATCTTCTCCAAGAAATACCAGGTTTCCCCCTTCAAATAGGACCTTATCACCCACAAATACCACTTTTATCCCCAAAATACGACAGTTTCTGCCAGAAATGCCACATTTCTCCCAAACATATCACATCTTCTCCAAGAAATACCACGTTTCCCCCTTCAAATAGGACCTTTTCACCCAGAAATACCTCTTGTATCCCCAAAATAGGACAGTTTCTTCCAGACATGCCACATTTCTCCCAAATAGATCACATCTTCTCCAAGAAATACCAGGTTTCCCCCTTCAAATAGGACCTTTTCACCCACAAGTACCTGTTTTATCCCCAAAAGAGGACAGTTTCTTCCAGACATGCCACATTTCTCCCAAATAGATCACATCTCCTCCAAGAAATACCACGGTTCCCCCTTCAAATAGGACATTTTCTCCCACAAATACCTGTTTTATCCCCAAAACAGGACATTTTCTTCCTGACATGCCACATTTCTCCCAAATATATCACATCTTCTCCAAGAAATACCACGTTTCCCCCTTCAAATAGGACCTTTTCACCCACAAATACCTCTTTTATCCCCAAAAGAGGACAGTTTCTTCCAGAAATGCCACATTTCTCCCAAATATATCATATCTTCTCCAAGAAATACCAGGTTTCCCCCTTCAAATAGGAAATTTTCACCCACAAATACCTGTTTTATCCCCAAAATAGGACAGTTTCTTCCAGAAATGCCAGATTTCTCCCAAGTATATCACATCTTCTCCAAGAAATAACAGGGTTCCCCCTTCAAATAGGACCTTTTCACCCACAAATACGTCCTTTATCCCCATAATAGGACACTTTCTGCCAGAAATGCCATATTTCTCCCAAATATATCACATCTCCTCCAAGAAATACCAGGATTCCTCCTGAAATAGGACCTTTTCTCCCACAAATACCAGCCTTCTCCCCCCAAATAGGACATTTTCTTTCAGAAAGGCCACATATCACCCAAACATATCACATCTTCTCCAAGAAATACCAGCTTTCCCCCTTCAAATAGGACCTTTTCTCCCACAAATACCTGTTTTATCCCGAAAAGAGGACAGTTTCTTCCAGAAAGGCCACATTTCTCCCAAACATATCACATCTTCTCCAAGAAATACCAAGATTCCCCCTTCAAATAGGACCTTTTTAACCACAAATACCTGTTTTATCCCTCAAATTGGACATATTCTTCCAGAAATGCCAGATTTCTCCCAAATAGATCACATCTTCTCCAAGAAATACCACGTTTCCCCCTTCAAATAGGACCTTTTCACCCACAAATACCTCTTTTATCCCCAAAAGAGGACAGTTTCTTCCAGAAATGCCACATTTCTCCCAAATATATCATATCTTCTCCAAGAAATACCAGGTTTCCCACTTCAAATAGGACCTTTTCAAACACAAATACCACTTTTATCCCCAAAATACGACAGTTTCTGCCAGAAATGCCACATTTCTCCCAAACATATCACATCTTCTCCAAGAAATACCACGTTTCCCCCTTCAAATAGGACCTTTTCACCCACAAATACCTCTTGTATCCCCAAAATAGGACAGTTTCTTCCAGACATGCCACATTTCTCCCAAATAGATCACATCTTCTCCAAGAAATACCAGGTTTCTCCCTTCAAATAGGACCTTTTCACCCACAAGTACCTGTTTTATCCCCAAAAGAGGACAGTTTCTTCCAGACATGCCACATTTCTCCCAAATAGATCACATCTCCTCCAAGAAATACCACGGTTCCCCCTTCAAATAGGACATTTTCTCCCACAAATACCTGTTTTATCCCCAAAACAGGACATTTTCTTCCTGACATGCCACATTTCTCCCAAATATATCACATCTTCTCCAAGAAATACCAGGTTTCCCCCTTCAAATAGGAACTTTTCACCCACAAATACCTCTTTTATCCCCAAAAGAGGACAGTTTTTTCCAGAAATGCCACATTTCTCCCAAATATATCACATCTTCTCCAAGAAATACCAGGTTTCCCCCTTCAAAAGGACCTTTTCACCCACAAATACCTGTTTTGTCCCCAAAAGAGGACAGTTTCTTCCAGAAAGGCCACATTTCTCCCAAATATATCACATCTTCTCCAAGAAATACCAGGTTTCCCCCTTCAAATAGGACCTTTTCACCCACAAATACCTCTTTTATCCCCAAAATAGGACAGTTTCTTCCAGAAATGCCACATTTCTCCCAAATATATCACATCTTCTCCAAGAAATACCAGGGTTGCCCCTTCAAATAGGACCTTTTCACCCACAAATACCTCTTTTATCCCCAAAAGAGGACAGTTTCTTCCAGAAAGGCCACATTTCTCCCAAATGTATCACCTCTTCTCCAAGAAATACCAGGATTCCTCCTGAAATAGGACCTTCTCACCCACAACTACCAGCCTTCTCCCCACAAATTGGACATTTTCTTCCAGACATGCCTCATTTCTCCCAAATATATCACATCTTCTCCAAGAAATAACAGGTTTCCCCCTTCAAATAGGACCTTTTCACCCACAAATACCTGTTTTATCTCCCAAAGAGGACAGTTTCTTCCAGAAATGCCACATTTCTCCCAAATATATCACATCTTCTCCAAGAAATACCAGGGTTCCCCCTTCAAATAGGACCTTTTCACACAGAAATACCTGTTTTATCCCCAAAATACGACAGTTTCTTCCAGAAATGCCACATTTCTCCCAAATAAATCACATCTTCTCCAAGAAATACCAGCTTTCCCCCTTCAAATAGGACCTTTTCAACCACAAATACCTCTTTATCCCCAAAATAGGACAGTTTCTGCCAGAAATGCCAGATTTCTCCCAAATAGATCACATCTCCTCCAAGAAATACCAGGATTCCTCCTGAAATAGAACCTTTTCTCCCACAAATACCAGCCTTCTCCCCCCAAATAGGACATTTTCTTCCAGAAAGGCCACATATCACCCAAATATATCACATCTTCTCCAAGAAATACCAGCTATCCCCCTTCAAATAGGACCTTTTCACCCACAAATACCTCTTTGATCCCCAAAAGAGGACAGTTTCTTCCAGAAATGCCACATTTCTCCCAAATATATCACATCTTCTCCAAGAAATACCGGGATTCCTCCTGAAATAGGACCTTCTCACCCGCAACTACCAGCCTTATTCCCACAAATTGGACAGTTTCTTCCAGAAATGCCTCATTTCTCCCAAATATATCACATCTTCTCCAAGAAATACCAGGTTTCCCCGGGGAAATAGGACCTTCTCACCCACAAATACCTGTTTTATCCCCAAAAGAGGACAGTTTCTTCCAGAAATGCCACATTTCTCCCAAATAGATCACATCTTCTCCAAGAAATACCAGGATACCCCCTTCAAATAGGACCTTATCACCCACAAATACCTGTTTTATCCCCAAAAGAGGACAGTTTCTTCCAGAAATGCCACATTTCTCCCAAATATACCACATCTTCTCCAAGAAATACCACGTTTCCCCCTTCAAATAGGACCTTCTCACCCACAAATACCTGTTTTATCCCCAAAAGAGGACAGTTTCTTCCAGAAATGCCACATTTCTCCCAAATATATCACATCTTCTCCAAGAAATACCAGGTTTCCCCCTTCAAATAGGAACTTTTCACCCACAAATTCCACTTTTATCCCCAAAATACGACAGTTTCTGCCAGTAATGCCACATTTCTCCCAAACATATCACATCTTCTCCAAGAAATACCACGTTTCCTCCTTCAAATAGGACCTTTTCACCCACAAATACCTCTTTTATCCCCAAAAGAGGACAGTTTCTTCCAGACATGCCACATTTCTCCCAAATAGATCACATCTTCTCCAAGAAATACCAGGTTTCCCCCTTCAAATAGGACCTTTTCACCCACAAGTACCTGTTTTATCCCCAAAAGAGGACAGTTTCTTCCAGAAATGCCACATTTCTCCCAAATAGATCACATCTCCTCCAAGAAATACCACGGTTCCCCCTTCAAATAGGACATTTTCTCCCACAAATATCTGTTTCTGTCCCCAAAAGAGGACAGTTTCTTCCAGAAAGGCCACATTTCTCCCAAATATATCACATCTTCTCCAAGAAATACCAGCTTTCCCCCTTCAAATAGGACCTTTTCACCCACAAATACCTCTTTTATCCCCAAAAGAGGACAGTTTCTTCCAGAAATGCCAATTTCTCCCAAATTTATCTCATCCTCTCCAAGAAATACCAGCTTTCCTCCTTGAAATAGGACCTTTTCACCCACAAATACCTCTTTTATCCCCAAAATACGACAGTTTCTTCCAGAAAGGCCACATTTCTCCCAAATATATCACCTCTTCTCCAAGAAATACCAGGATTCCTCCTGAAATAGGACCTTCTCACCCACAACTACCAGCCATCTCCCCACAAATTGGACATTTTCTTCCAGAAATGCCTCATTTCCCCCAAATATATCACATCTTCTCCAAGAAATACCAGGTTTCCCCCTTCAAATAGGACCTTTTCACCCACAAATACCTCTTTTATCCCCAAAATACGACAGTTTCTTCCAGAAATGCCACATTTCTCCCAAATAGATCACATCTTCTCCAAGAAATACCAGGGTTCCCCCTTCAAATAGGACCTTTTCACCCACAAATACCTCTTTTATCCCCAAAAGAGGACATTTTCTTCCAGAAATGCCACATTTCTCCCAAATATATCACATCTTCTCCAAGAAATACCAGCTTTCCCCCTTCAAATAGGACCTTTTCACCCACAAATACCTCTTTTATCCCCAAAATAGGACAGTTTCTTCCAGAAATGGCACATTTCTACCAAATATATCACCTCTTCTCCAAGAAATACCAGCTTTCCCCCTTCAAATAGGACCTTTTCACCCACAAATACCTCTTTTATCCCCAAAAGAGGACAGTTTCTTCCAGAAATGCCACATTTCTCCCAAATATATCACATCTTCTCCAAGAAATACCAGGGTTCCAACTTCAAATAGGACCTTTTCACCCACAAATACCTGTTTTATCCCCAAAAGAGGACAGTTTCTTCCAGAAATGCCACATTTCTCCCAAATATATCACATCTTCTCCAAGAAATACCACGTTTCCAACTTCAAATAGGAGCTTTTCACCCACAAATACCTCTTTTATCCCCAAAAGAGGACAGTTTCTTCCAGAAATGCCACATTTCTCCCAAATAGATCACATCCTCTCCAAGAAATACCGGGTTTCCCCCTTGAATTAGGACCTTTTCTCCATGAAATACCTCTTTTATCCCCAAAATAGGACATTTTCTTCCAGAAATGCCACATTTCTCCCAAATAGATCACATCTTCTCCAAGAAATACCACGTTTCCCCCTTCAAATAGGACCTTTTCAACCACTAATACCTCTTTTATCCCCAAAAGAGGACAGTTTCTTCCGAAAAGGCCACATTTCGCCCAAATATATCACATCTTCTCCAAGAAATGCCAGGATTCCTCCTGAAATAGGACCTTTTCACCCAAAACTACCAGCCTTCTCCCCCCAAATTGGACATTTTCTTCCAGAAAGGCCACATTTCACCCATATAGATCACATCTTCTCCAAGAAATACCAGCTTTCCCCCTTCAAATAGGACCTTTTCACCAACAAATACCTCTTTTATCCCCAAATAGGACAGCTTCTTCCAGACATGCCACATTTCTCCCAAATAGATCACATCTTCTCCAAGAAATACCAGCTTTCCCCCTTCAAATCGGACCTTTTCACCCACAAATTCCACTTTTATCCCCAAAATAGGACAGTTTCTTGCAGAAATGCCACATTTCTCCAAAATATATCACATCTTCTCCAAGAAATACCAGGTTTCCCCCTTCAAATACAACGTTTTCACCCACAAATACCTCTTTTATCCCCAAAAGAGGACAGTTTCTTCCAGAAATGCCACATTTCTCCCAAATATACCACATCTTCTCCAAGAAATACCACGGTTCCCCCTTCAAATAGGACCTTTTCACCCACAAATACCTCTTTTATCCCCAAAAGACGACACTTTCCTCCAGAAATGCCACATTTCTCTCAAATATATCACATCTTCTCCAAGAAATACCAGGTTTCCCCTTCAAATAGGACCTTTTCACCCACAAATACCTGTTTTATCCCCAAAATAGGACAGTTTCTTCCAGAAATGCCAGATTTCTCCCAAATACATCACATCTCCTCCAAGAAATACCAGGGTTCCCCCTTCAAATAGGACCTTATCACCCACAAATACCTGTTTTATCCCCAAAAGAGGACAGTTTCTTCCAGAAATGCCACATTTCTCCCAAATAGATCACATCTTCTCCAAGAAATACCACGTTTCCAACTTCAAATAGGAGCTTTTCACACACAAATACCTCTTTTATCCCCAAAAGAGGACAGTTTCTTCCAGAAATGCCACATTTCTCCCAAATAGATCACATCTTCTCCAAGAAATACAAGGATTCCTAGTGAAATAGGACCTTCTCACCCACTAATACCAGTCTTCTCCCCCCGATAGGACAGTTTCTTCCAGAAATGCCTCATTTCTCCCAAATATATCACATCTTCTCCAAGAAATACCAGCTTTCCCCCTTCAAATAGGACATTTTCACCCACAGATACCTCTTTTATCCCCCAAAGAGGACAGTTTCTTCCAGAAATGCCACATTTCTCCCAAATAGATCACATCTTCTCCAAGAAATACCAGCTTTCCCCCTGGAAATAGGACCTTTTCCAACACAAATACCTGTTTTATGCCCAAAATAGGACAGTTTCTTCCAGAAATGCCACATTTCTCCCAAATAGATCACATCTTCTCCAAGAAATATCAACTTTCCCCCTTCAAATAGGACATTTTCTCCCACAAATACCTGTTTTATCCCCAAAAGAGGACAGTTTCTTCCAGAAATGACACATTTCTACCAAAATATATCACATCTTCTCCAAGAAATACCAGGTTTCCCCCTTCATATACAACGTTTTCACCCACAAATACCTCTTTTATCCCCAAAATAGGACAGTTTCTTCCAGAAATGCCACATTGCTCCCAAATATACCATATCTTCTCCAAGAAATACCAGGGTTCCCCCTTCAAATAGGACCTTTTCACCCACAAATACCTCTTTTATCCCCAAAGGACGACACTTTCCTCCAGAAATGCCACATTTCTCTCAAATATATCACATCTTCTCCAAGAAATGCCAGTTTTCCCCTTCAAATAGGACCTTTTCACCCACAAATACCTGTTTTATCCCCAAAATAGGACAGTTTCTTCCAGAAATGCCAGATTTCTCCCAAGTATATCACATCTTCTCCAAGAAATAACAGGGTTCCCCCTTCAAATAGGACCTTTTCACCCACAAATACGTACTTTATCCCCAAAATAGGACAGTTTCTGCCAGAAATGCCATATTTCTCCCAAATAGATCACATCTCCTCCAAGAAATACCAGGATTCCTCCTGAAATAGGACCTTTTCTCCCACAAATACCAGCCTTCTCCCCCCAAATTGGAAATTTTCTTTCAGAAAGGCCACATATCACCCAAATATATCACATCTTCTCCAAGAAATACCAGCTTTCCCCCTTCAAATAGGACCTTTTCTCCCACAAATACCTGTTTTATCCCCAAAATAGGACAGTTTATTCCAGAAAGGCCACATTTCTCCCAAACATATCACATCTTCTCCAAGGAATACCAGGATTCCCCCTTCAAATAGGACCTTTTCACCCACAAATACCTGTTTTATCCTTAAAATACGACAGTTTCTTCCAGACATGCCACATTTCTCCCAAATATATCACATCTTCTCCAAGAAATGCCAGGTTTCCGCCTTCAAATAGGACCTTTTCACCCACAAATACCTCTTTTATCCCCAAAAGAGGACAGTTTCTTCCAGACATGCCACATTTCTCCCAAATAGATCACATCTTCTCCAAGAAATATCAACTTTCCCCCTTCAAATAGGACATTTTCTCTCACAAATACCAGTTTTATCCCCAAAATAGGACATTTTCTTCCAGACAGGCCACATTTCTCCCAAATATATCACATCTTCTCCAAGAAATACCAGGTTTCCCCCTTCAAATAGTACCTTTTCACCCACAAATACCTGTTTTATCCCCAAAACAGGACAGTTTCTTCCAGAAATGCCACATTTCTCCCAAAACAGATCACATCTTCTCCAAGAAATACCAGCTATTCCCCTTCAAATAGGACCTTTTCACCCACAAATACCTCTTTTATCCCCAAAAGAGGACAGTTTCTTCCAGAAATGCCACATTTCTCCCAAATATATCACAACTCCTCCAAGAAATACCACGTTTCCCCCATCATATAGGACCTTTTCTCCATGAAACACCTGTTTTATCCCCAAAAGAGGACAGTTTCTTCCAGAAAGACCAGATTTCTAACAAATATATCACATCTTCTCCAAGAAATACCAGGTTTCCCTCTTCAAATAGGACCTTTTCACCCACAAATACCTCTTTTATCCCCAAAAGAGGACAGTTTCTTCCAGAAATGCCACATTTCTCCCAAATATATCACATCTCCAAGAAATACCAGGTTTCCTCCTGAAATAGGACCTTTTCACCCACAAATACCTGTTTTATCTCCAAAAGAGGACAGTTTCTTCCAGAAATGCCAATTTCTCCCAAATATATCACATCCTCTCCAAGAAATACCAGCTTTCCTCCTTGAAATAGGACCTTTTCACCCACAAATACCTCTTTTATCCCCAAAATACGACAGTTTCTTCCAGAAATGCCACATTTCTCCCAAATATATCACCTCTTCTCCAAGAAATACCAGGATTCCTCCTGAAATAGGACCTTCTCACCCACAACTACCAGCCATCTCCCCACAAATTGGACATTTTCTTCCAGAAATGCCTCATTTCTCCCAAATATATCACATCTTCTCCAAGAAATATCAGGTTTCCCCCTTCAAATAGGACCTTTTCACCCACAAATACCTCTTTTATCCCCAAAAGAGGACAGTTTCTTCCAGAAATGCCACATTTCTCCCAAATATATCACATCTTCTCCAAGAAATACCAGGGTTCCCCCTTCAAATAGGACCTTTTCACCCACAAATACCTGTTTGATCCCCAAAAGAGGACAGTTTCTTCCAGAAATGCCACATTTCTCCCAAATATATCACATCTTCTCCAAGAAATACCAGCTTTCCCCCTTCAAATAGGACCTTTTCACCCACAAATACCTGTTTTATCCCCAAAAGAGGACAGTTTCTTCCAGAAATGGCACATTTCTACCAAATATATCACCTCTTCTCCAAGAAATACCACGTTTCCAACTTCAAATAGGAGCTTTTCACACACAAATACCTCATTTATCCCCAAAAGAGGACAGTTTCTTCCAGAAATGCCACATTTCTCCCAAATAGATCACATCTTCTCCAAGAAATACCAGGATTCCTCGTGAAATAGGACCTTCTCACCCACTAATACCAGTCTTCTCCCCCCAGATAGGACAGTTTCTTCCAGAAATGCCTCATTTCTCCCAGATATATCACATCTTCTCCAAGAAATACCAGCTTTCCCCCTTCAAATAGGACATTTTCACCCACAGATACCTCTTTTATCCCCCAAAGAGGACAGTTTCTTCCAGAAATGCCACATTTCTCCCAAATAGATCACACCTTCTCCAGGAAATACCAGGTTTCCCCCTGGAAATAGGACCTTTTCCAACACAAATACCTGTTTTATGCCCAAAATAGGACAGTTTCTTCCAGAAATGCCACATTTCTCCCAAATATATCACATCCTCTCCAAGAAATACCAGGTTTCCCCCTTGAATTAGGACCTTTTCTCCATGAAATACCTCTTTTATCCCCAAAATAGGACATTTTCTTCCAGAAAGGCCACATTTCACCCAAATATATCACATCTTCTCCAAGAAATGCCAGGATTCCTCCTGAAATAGGACCTTCTCACCCAAAACTACCAGCCTTCTCCCCCCAAATTGGACATTTTCTTCCAGAAAGGCCACATTTCTCCCAAATATATCACATCTTCTCCAAGAAATACCAGGATTCCTCCTGAAATAGGACCTTCTCACCCAAAACTACCAGCCTTCTCCCCCCAAATTGGACATTTTCTTCCAGAAAGGCCACATTTCTCCCATATAGATCACATCTTCTCCAAGAAATACCAGCTTTCCCCCTTCAAATAGGACCTTTTCACCCACAAATACCTCTTTTATCCCCAAATAGGACAGCTTCTTCCAGACATGCCACATTTCTCCCAAATAGATCACATCTTCTCCAAGAAATAACAGGTTTCCCCCTGGAAATCGGACCTTTTCACCCACAAATACCTCTTTTATCCCCAAAATACGACAGTTTCTTGCAGAAATGCCACATTTCTCCCAAATAGATCACATCTTCTCCAAGAAATACCAGATTTCCCCCTTCAAATACAACGTTTTCACCCACAAATACCTCTTTTATCCCGAAAAGAGGACAGTTTCTTCCAGAAATGCCACATTTCTCCCAAATATACCACATCTTCTCCAAGAAATACCAGGGTTCCCCCTTCAAATAGGACCTTTTCACCCACAAATACCTGTTTTATCCCCAAAATAGGACAGTTTCATCCAGACAGGCCAGATTTCTCCCAAGTATATCACATCTTCTCCAAGAAATAACAGGGTTCCCCCTTCAAATAGGACCTTTTCACCCACAAATACGTACTTTATCCCCAAAATAGGACAGTTTCTGCCAGAAATGCCATATTTCTCCCAAATAGATCACATCTCCTCCAAGAAATACCAGGATTTCTCCTGAAATAGGACCTTTTCTCCCACAAATACCAGCCTTCTCCCCCCAAATTGGACATTTTCTTTCAGAAAGGCCACATATCACCCAAATATATCACATCTTCTCCAAGAAATACCAGCTTTCCCCCTTCAAATAGGACCTTTTCTCCCACAAATACCTGTTTTATCCCCAAAATAGGACAGTTTCTTCATGAAAGGCCACATTTCTCCCAAACATATCACATCTTCTCCAAGGAATACCAGGATTCCCCCTTCAAATAGGACCTTTTCACCCACAAATTCCTCTTTTATCCTTAAAATACGACAGTTTCTTCCAGACATGCCACATTTCTCCCAAATATATCACATCTTCTCCAAGAAATGCCAGGTTTCCGCCTTCAAATAGGACCTTTTCACCCACAAATACCTCTTTTATCCCCAAAAGAGGACAGTTTCTTCCAAAAAGGCCACATTTCTCCCAAATATATCACATCTTCTCCAAGAAATATCAACTTTCCCCCTTCAAATAGGACATTTTCTCCCACAAATACCTGTTTTATCCCCAAAATAGGACATTTTCTTCCAGACAGGCCACATTTCTCCCAAATATATCACATCTTCTCCAAGAAATGCCAGGTTTCCCCCTTCAAATAGTACCTTTTCACCCACAAATACCTGTTTTATCCCCAAAACAGGACAGTTTCTTCCAGAAATGCCACATTTCTCCCAAAGCAGATCACATCTTCTCCAAGAAATACCAGCTTTTCCCCTTCAAATAGGACCTTTTCACCCACAAATACCTCTTTTATCCCCCAAAGAGGACAGTTTCTTCCAGAAATGCCACATTTCTCCCAAATATATCACAACTCCTCCAAGAAATACCACGTTTCCCCCATCATATAGGACCTTTTCTACATGAAATACCTGTTTTATCCCCAAAAGAGGACAGTTTCTTCCAGAAAGACCAGATTTCTAACAAATATATCACATCTTCTCCAAGAAATACCAGGTTTCCCTCTTCAAATAGGACCTTTTCACCCACAAATACCTCTTTTATCCCCAAAAGAGGACAGTTTCTTCCAGAAATGGCACATTTCTCCCAAATATATCACATCTCCAAGAAATACCAGGTTTCCTCCTGAAATAGGACCTTTTCACCCACAAATACCTCTTTTATCCCCAAAATAGGACAGTTTCTTCCAGAAATGCCAATTTCTCCCAAATATATCACATCCTCTCCAAGAAATACCAGCTTTCCTCCTTGAAATAGGACCTTTTCACCCACAAATACCTCTTTTATCCCCAAAAGAGGACAGTTTCTTCCAGAAAGGCCACATTTCTCCCAAATATATCACCTCTTCTCCAAGAAATACCAGGATTCCTCCTGAAGTAGGACCTTCTCACCCACAACTACCAGCCATCTCCCCCCAAATTGGACATTTTCTTCCAGAAATGCCTCATTTCTCCCAAATATATCACATCTTCTCCAAGAAATATCAGGTTTCCCCCTTCAAATAGGACCTTTTCACCCACAAATACCTCTTTTATCCCCAAAAGAGGACACTTTCTTCCAGAAAGGCCACATTTCTCCCAAATATATCACATCTTCTCCAAGAAATACCAGGGTTCCCCCTTCAAATAGGACCTTTTCACCCACAAATACCTCTTTTATCCCCAAAAGAGGACATTTTCTTCCAGAAAGGCATCATTTCTCCCAAATAGATCACATCTTCTCCAAGAAATACCAGCTTTCCCCCTTCAAATAGGACCTTTTCACCCACAAATACCTCTTTTATCCCCAAAATACGACAGTTTCTTCCAGACATGCCACATTTCTCCCAAATATATCACATCTTCTCCAAGAAATACCAGGATTCCCCCTTCAAATAGGACCTTTTCACCCACAAATACCTGTTTTATCCCCAAAAGAGGACAGTTTCTTCCAGACATGCCACATTTCTCCCAAATATATCACATCTCCTCCAAGAAATACCAGGGTTCCAACTTCAAATAGGACCTTTTCACCCACAAATACCTGTTTTATCCCCAAAAGAGGACAGTTTCTTCCAGAAATGCCACATTTCTCCCAAATATATCACATCTTCTCCAAGAAATACCACGTTTCCAACTTCAAATAGGAGCTTTTCACCCACAAATACCTCTTTTATCCCCAAAAGAGGACAGTTTCTTCCAGAAAGGCCACATTTCTCCCAAATAGATCACATCTTCTCCAAGAAATACCAGGATTCCTAGTGAAATAGGACCTTCTCACCCACTAATACCAGGCTTCTCCCCCCAGATAGGACAGTTTCTTCCAGAAATGCCTCATTTCCCCAAATATATCACATCTTCTCCAAGAAATACCAGCTTTCCCCCTTCAAATAGGACATTTTCACCCACAGATACCTCTTTTATCCCCCAAAGAGGACAGTTTCTTCCAGAAATGCCACATTTCTCCCAAATAGATCACATCTTCTCCAGGAAATACCAGGTTTCCCCCTGGAAATAGGATCTTTTCCAACACAAATACCTGTTTTATGCCCAAAATAGGACAGTTTCTTCCAGAAATGCCACATTTCTCCCAAATATATCACATCCTCTCCAAGAAATACCAGGTTTCCCCCTTGAATTAGGACCTTTTCTCCATGAAATACCTCTTTTATCCCCAAAATAGGACATTTTCATCCAGAAATGCCACATTTCCCCCAAATATATCACATCTTCTCCAAGAAATACCAGGTTTCCCCCTGGGAATAGGACCTTTTCAACCACTAATACCTCTTTTATCCCCAAAAGAGGACAGTTTCTTCCGAAAAGTCCACATTTCGCCCAAATATATCATATCTTCTCCAAGAAATGCCAGGATTCCTCCTGAAATAGGACCTTCTCACCCAAAACTACCAGCCTTCTCCCCCCAAATTGGACATTTTCTTCCAGACATGCCACATTTCTCCCAAATACATCACATCTTCTCCAAGAAATACCAGGATTCCTCCTGAAATAGGACCTTCTCACCCAAAACTACCAGCCTTCTCCCCCCAAATTGGACATTTTCTTCCAGAAAGGCCACATTTCTCCCATATAGATCACATCTTCTTCAAGAAATACCAGCTTTCCCCTTCAAATAGGACCTTTTCACCCACAAATACCTGTTTTATCCCCAAATAGGACAGCTTCTTCCAGACATGCCACATTTCTCCCAAATAGATCACATCTTCTCCAAGAAATAACAGGTTTCCCCCTTCAAATCGGACCTTTTCACCCACAAATTCCACTTTTATCCCCAAAATAGGACAGTTTCTTGCAGAAATGCCACATTTCGCCCAAATATATCACATCTTCTCCAAGAAATACCAGGGTTCCCCCTTCAAATAGGACCTTTTCACCCACAAATACCTCTTTTATCCCCAAAAGAGGACAGTTTCTTCCAAAAAGGCCACATTTCTCCCAAATATATCACATCTTCTCCAAGAAATGCCAGGTTTCCCCTTCAAATAGGACCTTTTCACCCACAAATACCTGTTTTATCCCCAAAATAGGAGAGTTTCTTCCAGAAATGCCAGATTTCTCCCAAATACATCACATCTCCTCCAAGAAATACCAGGGTTCCCCCTTCAAATAGGAACTTATCACCCACAAATAGCTCTTTTATCCCCAAAAGAGGACAGTTTCTTCCAGACATGCCACATTTCTCCCAAATATATCACATCTTCTCCAAGAAATACCACGTTTCCAACTTCAAATAGGAGCTTTTCACCCACAAATACCTCTTTTATCCCCAAAAGAGGACAGTTTCTTCCAGAAATGCCACATTTCTCCCAAATAGATCACATCTTCTCCAAGAAATACCAGGATTCCTAGTGAAATAGGACCTTCTCACCCACTAATACCAGGCTTCTCCCCCCAGATAGGACAGTTTCTTCCAGAAATGCCTCATTTCTCCCAAATATATCACATCTTCTCCAAGAAATACCAGGTTTCCCCCTGGAAATAGGACCTTTTCCAACACAAATACCTGTTTTATGCCCAAAATAGGACAGTTTCTTCCAGAAATGCCACATTTCTTTCAAATAGATCACATCCTATCCAAGAAATACCAGGTTTCCCCCTTGAATTAGGACCTTTTCTCCATGAAATACCTCTTTTATCCCCAAAATAGGACATTTTCTTCCAGAAATGCCACATTTCTCCCAAATAGATCACATCTTCTCCAAGAAATACCAGGTTTCCCCCTGGGAATAGGACCTTTTCAACCACTAATACCTCTTTTATCCCCAAAAGACGACAGTTTCTTCCGAAAAGGCCACATTTCGCCCAAATATATCACATCTTCTCCAAGAAATGCCAGGATTCCTCCTGAAATAGGACCTTCACACCCAAAACTACCAGCCTTCTCCCCCCAAATTGGACATTTTCTTCCAGAAAGGCCACATTTCTCCCAAATATATCACATCTTCTCCAAGAAATACCAGGATTCCTCCTGAAATAGGACCTTCTCACCCAAAACTACCAGCCTTCTCCCCCCAAATTGGACATTTTCTTCCAGAAAGGCCACATTTCTCCCATATAGATCACATCTTCTCCAAGAAATACCAGCTTTCCCCCTTCAAATAGGACCTTTTCACCCACAACTACCTCTTTTATCCCCAAATAGGACAGCTTCTTCCAGACATGCCACATTTCTCCCAAATAGATCACATCTTCTCCAAGAAATAACAGGTTTCCCCCTTCAAATCGGACCTTTTCACCCACAAATACCTCTTTTATCCCCAAAATAGGACAGTTTCTTGCAGAAATGCCACATTTCGCCCAAATATATCACATCTTCTCCAAGAAATACCAGGTTTCCCCCTTCAAATACAACGTTTTCACCCACAAATACCTCTTTTATCCCCAAAAGAGGACAGTTTCTTCCAGAAATGCCACATTTCTCCCAAATATACCACATCTTCTCCAAGAAATACCAGTGTTCCCCCTTCAAATAGGACCTTTACACCCACAAATACCTGTTTTATCCCCAAAAGACGACACTTTCCTCCAGAAATGCCACATTTCTCTCAAATATATCACATCTTCTCCAAGAAATGCCAGGTTTCCCCTTCAAATAGGACCTTTTCACCCACAAATACCTGTTTTATCCCCAAAATAGGACAGTTTCTTCCAGAAATGCCAGATTTCTCCCAAGTATATCACATCTTCTCCAAGAAATAACAGGGTTCCCCCTTCAAATAGGACCTTTTCACCCACAAATACGTACTTTATCCCCAAAATAGGACACTTTCTGCCAGAAATGCCATATTTCTCCCAAATAGATCACATCTCCTCCAAGAAATACCAGGATTCCTCCTGAAATAGGACCTTTTCTCCCACAAATACCAGCCTTCTCCCCCCAAATTGGACATTTTCTTTCAGAAAGGCCACATATCACCCAGATATATCACATCTTCTCCAAGAAATACCAGCTTTCCCCCTTCAAATAGGAGCTTTTCTCCCACAAATACCTGTTTTATCCCCAAAATAGGACAGTTTCTTCCAGAAAGGCCACATTTCTCCCAAATATATCACATCTTCTCCAAGAAATGCCAGGATTCCGCCTTCAAATAGGACCTTTTCACCCACAAATACCTCTTTTATCCCCAAAAGAGGACAGTTTCTTCCAGAAATGCCACATTTCTCCCAAATATATCACATCTTCTCCAAGAAATATCAACTTTCCCCCTTCAAATAGGACATTTTCTGCCACAAATACCTGTTTTATCCCCAAAATAGGACGTTTTCTTCCAAACAGGCCACATTTCTCCCAAATAGATCACATCTTCTCCAAGAAATACCAGGTTTCCCCCTTCAAATAGGACCTTTTCACCCACAAATACCTGTTTTATCCCCAAAACAGGACAGTTTCTTCCAGAAATGCCACATTTCTCCCAAATAGATCACATCTTCTCCAAGAAATACCAGCTTTTCCCCTTCAAATAGGACCTTTTCACCCACAAATACCTCTTTTATCCCCAAAAGAGGACAGTTTCTTCCAGAAATGCCACATTTCTCCCAAATATATCACAACTCCTCCAAGAAATACCACGTTTCCCCCATCATATAGGACCTTTTCTCCATGAAATACCTGTTTTATCCCCAAAAGAGGACAGTTTCTTCCAGAAAGACCAGATTTCTAACAAATATATCACATCTTCTCCAAGAAATACCACGTTTCCCTCTTCAAATAGGACCTTTTCACCCACAAATACCTCTTTTATCCCCAAAAGAGGACAGTTTCTTCCAGAAATGCCACATTTCTCCCAAATATATCACATCTCCAAGAAATACCAGGTTTCCTCCTGAAATAGGACCTTGTCTCCCACAGATTCCTGTTTTATCCCTTTGTTCCGAGCGACTTTTCGTTTTGGAGTGTTTATCCGATGCTACACTTCAGCATTCTGTGACGAATAAAATAGAAGAGAAAAGCCCCACTAATAAGGCAGCTAGAAGCTCCAGAAGCCACACACGTTGTGCTTTCAGGGAGGACGTTCCAGAAAGTCGAGAGTTGTGGCTTCTTTCCTGCGGAGAAAAAAACCCCTGTTTTCAGGCAATGCAGGACGCTGAATTCGCTCCTTCTCGGCATTTCAATACCGCTCCTTCGCTCTCGTGGCTCGAACGCGGCACTCGCTCTGAACCGCTCCGGAGAGTCTGCAGTTGCTGTCCGGTCCATCGCGGTTCTGCCCGAGTGCCGCTTGCAGCCTTCAGCAGCGCTCTCGTTTCTCTCGGATGCCGGGAAAGAGCGACTTCAGCCGGATGCTTTTCTCCGACGAGTGAGCGGCTTCTTCTGCGCACATCGCAATGGAGCGCTTTTGACTTCTCCATGTGTCCATGCAGAATGCACTACGCTTCTCTCTCATTCTTATCCCTTCCTTCAGAGCGACATTTCGTTTTGGAGTGTTTATCCCATGCTACACTTCAGCATTCTGTGACGAATAGAGTAGAAGAGAAAAGCCCCACTAATAAGATAGCTAGAAGCTCCAGAAGCCACACACGTTGTGCTTTCAGGGAGGACGTTCCAGAAAGTCGAGAGTTGTGGCTTCTTTCCGGCGGAGAAAAAACCCCCTGTTTTCAGGCTATTCAGTAGTCTGCAACTGCAGACTGTCCGGTGTGGTTCAGCGTGAGTGCCGCTTTCGAGCCACGAGAGAGGAGGAGCGGCATTCCTATGCCGAGAACGAGCGAATTCAGCGCCCTGCATTTCCTGAAAACAGGGGCTTTTTTCTCCGCAGGAAACAAGCCACAACTCTCGACTTTCTGGAAAGTCCTCCCTGAAAGCACTACGTGCGTTGCTCCTCGAACTTCTAGCTGCCTTATTAGTGGGGCTTTTCTCTTCTACTCTATTCGTCACAGAATGCTGAAGTGTAGCATGGGATAAACACTCCAAAACGAAAAGTCGCTCGGAACAAAGGGATAAAACAGGAATCTGTGGGTGACAAGGTCCTATTTCAGGAGGAATCCTGGAATTTCTTGGAGAAGATGTGATATATTTGGGAGAAATGTGGCATGTCTGGAAGAAACTGTCCTCTTTTGGGGATAAAACAGGTATTTGTGGGTGAAAAGGTCCTATTTCCAGTGGGAAACGTGGCATTTCTTGGAGAAGATGTGGTATATTTGGGTGAAATGTGGCATTTCTGGAAGAAACTGTCCTATTTGGGGGGGGTAAAAGAGGTATTTGTGGGTGAGAAGGTACTATTTGAAGGGGGAAACGTGGTATTTCTTGGAGAAGATGTGATATATTTGGGAGAAATGTGGTCTTTCTAGAAGAAACGGTCCTATTTGGGGGAGAAGCCTGCTATTAGTGGGTGAAAAGGTCCTATTTGAAGGGGGAAAGCTGGTATTTCTTGGAGAAGATGTGGTATATTTGGGAGAAATGTGGCATTTCTGGAAGAAACTGTCCAATTTAGGGGATAAAACAGGTATTTGTGGGTGAAAAGGTCCTATTTGAAGGGGGAAACCTGGTATTTCTTGGAGAAGATGTGATGTGTTTGGGAGAAATGATGCCTTTCTGGAAGAAAATGTCCTATTTGGGGGGAGAAGGCTGGCATCTGTGGGAGAAAAGGTCCTATATGAAGGGGGAAAGCAGGTATTTCTTGGAGAAGATGTGATATTTTTGGGAGAAATGTGCCATTTCTGGAAGAAACTGTCCTCTTTTGGGGATAAAAGAGGTATTTGTGTGTGAAAAGGTCCTATTTGAAGGGGGAAACCTGGTATTTCTTGGAGAAGATGTGATATATTTGGGAGAAATGTGGCATTTCTGGAAGAAACTGTCCTATTTTGGGGATAAAAGAATTTTTTGTGGGTGAAAAGGTCCTATTTGAAGGGGGAAACCTGGTATTTCTTGGAGAAGATGTGATATGTTTGGGAGAAATGTGGCCTTTCTGGAAGAAACTGTCCTATTTTGGGGATCAAAGAGGTATTTGTGGGTGATAAGGTCCTATTTGAAGGGGGAAACCTGGTATTTCTTGGAGAAGATGTGATATATTTGGGGGAAATGTGGCATGTCAGGAAGAAACTGTCCTCTTTTGGGGATTAAAGAGGTATTTGTAGTAGAAAAGGTCCTATTTGAACGGGGGAAACGTGGTATTTCTTGGAGAAGATGTGATATATTTGGGAGAAATGTGGCATTTCTGCAAGAAACTGTCCTCTTTTGGGTATAAAAGAGGTATTTGTGGGTGAAAAGGTCCTATTTGAAGGGGGAAAGCTGGTATTTCTTGGAGAAGATGTGATATATTTGGGAGAAATGTGGCCTTTCTGGAAGAAAATGTCCAATTTGGGGGGAGAAGGCTGGTAGTTGTGGGTGAGAAGGTCCTATTTCAGGAGGAATCCTGGTATTTCTTGGAGAAGATGTGATACATTTGGGAGAAATCTGGCCTTTCTGGAAGAAAATGTCCAATTTGGGGGGAGAAGGCTGGTAGTTTTGGGTGAGAAGGTCCTATTTCAGGAGGAATCCTGGCATTTCTTGGAGAAGATGTGATATATTTGGGAGAAATGTGGCATTTCTGGAAGAAACTGTCCTCTTTTGGGGATAAAAGAGGTATTAGTGGTTGAAAACGCCCTATTTGAAGGGGGAAACGTGGTATTTCTTGGAGAAGATGTGATATATTTGGGAGAAATGTAGCATGTCTGGAAAAAACTGTCCTCTTTTGGGGATCAAAGAGGTATTTGTGGGTGAAAAGGTCCTATTTGAAGGGGGAAAGATGGTATTTCTTGGAGAAGATGTGATATATTTGGGAGAAATCTGGCATTCCTGGAAGAAACTGTCCTCTTTTGGGGATAAAAGAGGTTTTTTTTAGGAAAAGGTCCTATTTGAAGGGGGAAACGTGGTATTTCTTGGAGAAGATGTGATATATTTGGGAGAAATGTGGCATTTCTGGAAGAAACTGTCCTCCTATGGGGATAGAACAGGTATTTGTGGGTGAAAAGGTCCTATTTGAAGGGGAAAACCTGGTATTTCTTGGAGAAGATGTGATATATTTGGGAGAAATGTGGCATGTCCGGAAGAAACTGTCCTATTTTGGGGATAAAAGAGGTATTTGTGGGTGAAAAGGTCCTATTTGAAGGGGGAAACCTGGTATTTCTTGGAGAAGATGTGATATGTTTGGGAGAAATGAGGCATTTCTGGAAGAAACTGTCCTCTTTTGGGGATAAAAGAGGTATTTGTGGGTGAAAAGGTCCTATTTGAAGGGGGAAACGTGGTATTTCTTGGAGAAGATGTGATATGTTTGGGAGAAATGTGGCATGTCTGGAAGAAACTGTCCTCTTTTGGGGATAAAACAGGTATTTGTGGGTGAAAAGGTCCTATTTCCAGGGGAAAAGCTGGTATTTCTTGGAGAAGATGTGATATATTTGGGAGAAAAGTGGCATTTCTGGAGGAAAGTGTCCTGTTTTGGGGATAAAACAGGTATTTGTGGGAGAAAAGTTCCTATTTGAAGGGGGAAACCTGGTATTTCTTGAAGGAGATGTGGTATATTTGGGAGAAATGTGCCATGTCTGGAAGAAACTGTCCTGTTTTTGGGATAAAAGAGGTATTTGTGGGTGAAAAGGTCCTATTTCCAGGGGGAAACGATGTATTTCTTGGAGAAGATGTGGTATATTAGGGAGAAATGTGGAATTTCTGGAAGAAAATGTCCTCTTTGGGGATAAAAGAGGTATTTGTGTGTGATAAGGTCCTATTTGAAGGGGGAAACGTGGTATTTCTTGGAGAAGATGTGATATATTTGGGAGAAATGTGGCATTTCTGGAAGAAACTGTCCTATTTTGTGGATGAAACAGGTATATGTGGGTGAAAAGGTCCTATTTGAAGGGGGAAACGTGGTATTTCTTGGAGAAGATGTGATATATTTGGGAGAAATATGGCCTTTCTGGAAGAAACTGTCCTCTTTTGGGGATAATAGAGGTATTTGTGGGTGAAAAGGTCCTATTTGAAGGGGGAAAGCTGGTATTTCTTGGAGAAGATGTGATCTATTTGGGAGAAATGTGGCCTTTCTGGAAGAAACTGTCCTATTTTGGGGATAAAAGAGGTATTTGTGGGTGAAAAGGTCCTATTTGAAGGGGGAAAGCTGGTATTTCTTGGAGAAGATGTGATATATTTGGGAGAAATGTGGCCTTTCTGGAAGAAACCGAGCTCTTTTGGGGTAAAAGAGGTATTTGTGGGTGAAAAGGTCCTATTTGAAGGGGGAAACGTGGTATTTCTTGGAGAAGATGTGATATATTTGGGAGAAATGTGGCATGTCTGGAAGAAACTGTCCTCTTTTGGGGATAAAAGAGGTATTTGTGGGTGAAAAGGTCCTATTTCTAGGGGGAAACCTGGTATTTCTTGGAGAAGATGTGATATATTTGGGAGAAATCTGGCATTTCTGGAAGAAAATGTCCAATTTGAGGGAAAAAGAGGTATTTGTGGGTGAAAAGTTCCTATTTCCAGGGGAAAACCAGTTATTTCTTAGAGGAGATGTGATATATTTGGGAGAAATCTGGTATGTCTGGAAGAATCTGTCCTCTTTTGGGGATAAAAGAGGTATTTGTGGGTGAAAAGGTCCTATTTGAAGGGGGAAAGCTGGTATTTCTTGGAGAAGATGTGATATATTTGGGAGAAATCTGGCCTTTCTGGAAGAAACTGTCCTCTTTTGGGGATAAAAGTGGTATTTGTGGGTGAGAAGGTCCTATTTCTACGGGGAAAGCTGGTATTTCTTGGAGAAGATGTGATATATTTGGGAGAAATGTGGCATGTCTGGAAGAAACTGTCCTCTTTTGGGCATAAAACAGGTATTTGTGGGTGATAAGGTCCTATTTGAAGGGGGAAACCTGGTATTTCTTGGAGAAGATGTGATATATTTGGGAGAAATGTGGCATTTCTGGAAGAAACTGTCCTATTTTGGGGATAAAAGAGGTATTTGTGGGTGAAAAGGTCCTATTTGAAGGGGGAAAGCTGGTATTTCTAGTAGGAGATGTGATATATTTGGGAGAAATGTGGCATTTCTGGAAGAAACTGTCCTCTTTTGAGGATAAAAGAGGTATTTGTTGGTGAAAAGGTCCTATTTCAGGTGGAATCCTGGTATTTCTTGGAGAAGATGTGATATATTTGGGAGAAATGTGGCATTTCTGGAAAAAACTGTCCTCTTTTGGGGATAAAAGAGGTATTTGTGGGTGAGAAGGTCCTATTTGAAGGGGGAAACGTGGTATTTCTTGGAGAAGATGTGATCTATTTGGGAGAAATGTGGCATTCCTGGAAGAAACTGTCCTCTTTTGGGGATAAAAGAGGTATTTGTGGGTGAAAAGGTCTTATCTGAAGGGGGAAACCTGGTATTTCATGGAGAAGATGTGATATATTTGGGAGAAATGTGGCCTTTCTGGCAGAAACTGTCCTATTTTGGGGATAAAAGTGGTATTTGTGGGTGAAAAGGTCCTATTTGAAGGGGGAAACCTGGTATTTCTTGGAGAAGATGTGATATATTTGGGGGAAATGTGGCATGTCAGGAAGAAACTGTCCTCTTTTGGGGATAAAAGAGGTTTTTTTGGGGAAAAGGTCCTATTTGAAGGGGGAAACGTGGTATTTCTTGGAGAAGATGTGATATATTTGGGAGAAATGTGGCATTTCTGGAAGAAACTGTCCTCTTATGGGGATAGAACAGGTTTTTGTGGGGGAAAAGGTCCTATTTGAAGGGGAAAACCTGGTATTTCTTGGAGAAGATGTGATATCTTTTGGAGAAATGTGGCATGTCTGGAAGAAAATGTCCCATTTGTGGGGAGAAGGGTGGTATTTGTGGGAGAAAAGTTCCTATTTCAGGAGGAATCCTGGTAATTCTTGGAGGAGACGTGATATGTTTGGGAGAAATGTGCCATTTCTGGAAGAAACTGTCCTCTTTTGGGGATAAAAGAGGTATTTGTGGGTGAAAAGGTCCTATTTGAAGGGGGAAACCTGGTATTTCTTGGAGAAGATGTGATATGTTTGGGAGAAATGAGGCATTTCTGGAAGAAACTGTCCTGTTTTGGGGATAAAAGAGGTATTTGTGGGTGAAAAGGTCCTATTTGAAGGGGGAAACCTGGTATTTCTTGGAGAAGATGTGATATATTTGGGAGAAATGTGGCATGTCTGGAAGAAACTGTCCTCTTTTGGGGATAAAAGAGGTATTTGTGGGTGAAAACGTTGTATTTGAAGGGGGAAACGTGGTATTTCTTGGAGAAGATGTGATATGTTTGGGAGAAATCTGGCCTTTCTGGCAGAAACTGTCCTATTTTGGGGATGAAACAGGTATTTGTGGGTGAAAAGGTCCTATTTGAAGGGGGAAACCTGGTATTTCTTGGAGAAGATGTGATATATTTGGGAGAAATGTGGCCTTTCTGGCAGAAACTGTCCTATTTCGGGGATAAAAGAGGTATTTGTGGGTGAAAAGGTCCTATTCGAAGGGGGAATCCTGGTATTTCTTGGAGAAGCTGTGTTATATGTGGGAGAAATGTGGCCTTTCTGGAAGAAACTGTCCTCTTTTGGGGATAAAAGAGGTATATGTGGGTGAAAAGGTCTTATTACAAGGGGGAAACCTGGTATTTCTTGGAGAAGATGTGCTATATTTGGGAGAAATGTTGCCTTTCTGGAAGAAAATGTCCTATTTGAGGGATAGAACAGGTAATTGTGGGAGAAAAGGTCCTATTTGAAGGGGGAAACCTGGTATTTCTTGGAGAAGATGTGGTATATTTGGGAGAAATGTGGCATGTCTGGAAGAAAATGTCCTATTTTGGGGATAAAACAGGTATTTGTGGGAGAAAAGTTCCTATTTGAAGGGGGAAAGCTGGTATTTCTTGGAGAAGATGTGATTTATTTGGGGGAAATGTGGCATGTCTGGAAGAAACTGTCCTCTTTTGGGGATAAAAGAGGTATTTGTGGGTGAAAAGGTCCCATTTCAAGGGGGAAACTTGGTATTCCTTGGAGAAGATGTGATCTATTTGGGAGAAATCTGGCATTTCTTGAAGAAACTGTCCTCTTTTTGGGATAAAAGAGGTATTTTTGGGTGAAAAGGTCCTATTTGAAGGGGAAAGCTGGTATTTCTTGGAGAACATGTGATATATTTGGGAGAAATCAGGCATTTCTGGAAGAAACTTTCCTATTTTGGGGATAAAAGAATTTTTTGTGGGTGAAAAGGTCCTATTTGAAGGGGGAAAGCTGGTATTTCTTGGAGAAGATGTGATCTATTTGGGAGAAATGTGGCATTTCTGGAAGAAACTGTCCTCTTTTGGGGATAAAAGTGGTATTTGTGGGTGATAAGGTCGTATTTGAAGGGGGAAACCTGGTATTTCTTGGAGAAGATGTGATTTATTTGGGGGAAATGTGGCATGTCAGGAAGAAACTGTCATATTTTGGGGATTAAAGAGGTATTTGTGGGTGAAAAGGTCCTATTTGAAGGGGGAAACGTGGTATTTCTTGGAGAAGATGTGATATATTTGGGAGAAATGTGGCATTTCTGCAAGAAACTGTCCTATTTTGGGGATAAAAGAGGTATTTGTGGGTGAAAAGGTCCTATTTGAAGGGGGAAAGCTGGTATTTCTTGGAGAAGATGTGATCTATTTGGGAGAAATGTGGCATTTCTGGAAGAAAGTGTCCAATTTGAGGGATAAAACAGGTATTTGTTGGTGAAAAGGTCCTATTTGAAGGGGGAAGCCTGGTATTTCTTGGAGAAGATGAGATATATTTGGGAGAATTCTGGCCTTTCTGGAAGAAAATGTCCAATTTGGGGGGAGACGGCTGGTAGTTTTGGGTGAGAAGGTCCTCTTTCAGGAGGAATCCTGGCATTTCTTGGAGAAGATGTGATATATTTGGGAGAAATGTGGCATTTCTGGAAGAAACTGTCCTCTTTTGGGGATAAAAGAGGTATTTGTGGGTGAAAACGTCCTATTTGAAGGGGGAAACCTGGTATTTCTTGGAGAAGATGTGATCTATTTGGGAGAAATGTGGCATTTCTGGAAGAAACTGTCCTCTTTTGGGGATAAAAGAGGTATTTGTGGGTGAAAAGGTCCTATTTGAAGGGGGAAACGTGGTATTTCTTGGAGAAGATGTGATCTATTTGGGAGAAATGTGGCATTCCTGGAAGAAACTGTCCTCATATGGGGATAGAACAGGTTTTTGTGGGTGAAAAGGTCCTATTTGAAGGGGAAACCCTGGTATTTCTTGGAGAAGATGTGATGTATTTGGGAGAAATGTGGCATGTCTGGAAGAAAATGTCCTCTTTTGGGGATAAAAGAGGTATTTGTGGGTGAAAAGGTCCTATTTGAAGGGGGAATCCTGGTATTTCTTGGAGAAGCTGTGTTATATGTGGGAGAAAGGTGGCATTTCTGGAAGAAACTGTCCTCTTTTGGGGATAAAAGAGGTATTTGTGGGTGAAAAGGTCCTATTTCTACGGGGAAACCTGGTATTTCTTGGAGAAGATGTGATATATTTGGGAGAAATGTGGCCTGTCTGGAAGAAAATGTCCTATTTGAGGGATAATACAGGTATTTGTGGGAGAAAATGTCCTATTTGAAGGGGGAAACCTGGTATTTCTTGGAGAAGATGTGATATATTTGGGAGAAATGTGGCATGTCAGGAAGAAACTGTCCTCTTTTGGGGATGAAACAGGTATTTTTGGGTGAAAAGGTCCTATTTCAAGGGGGAAATCTGGTAGTTCTTGCAAGAGATGTGATATATTTGGGAGAAATGTGGCATGTCTGGAAGAAACTGTCCTCTTTTGGGGATAAAACAGGTATTTGTGGGTGAAAAGTTCCTATTTGAAGGGGGAAAGCTGGTATTTCTTGGAGAAGATGTGATTTATTTGGGGGAAATGTGGCATTTCTGGAAGAAACTGTCCTCTTTGGGGGATGAAACAGGTATTTGTGGGAGAAAAGGTCCTATTTGAAGGGGGAAACCTGGTATTTCTTGGAGAAGATGTGATCTATTTGGGAGAAATGTGGCCTTTCTGGAAGAAAATGTCCAATTTGGGGGGAGAAGGCTGGTAGTTTTCGGTGAGAAGGTCCTTTTTGAGGAGGAATCCTGGTATTTCTTGGAGAAAATGTGATATATTTGGGAGAAATGTGGCCTTTCTGGAAGAAAATGTCCAATTTTGGGGAGAAGGCTGGTTGGTTTGGGTGAGAAGGTCCTATTTCAGGAGGAATCCTGGCATTTCTTGGAGAAGATGTGATATATTTGGGAGAAATGTGGCATTTCTGGAAGAAACTGTCCTATTTTGGGGATAAAAGAGGTATTAGTGGTTGAAAAGGTCCTATTTGAAGGGGGAACCCTGGTATTTCTTGGAGATGTGATATATTTGGGAGAAATGTGGCATTTCTGGAAGAAAATGTCCTCTTTTGGGATAAAATAGGTATTTCATGGAGAAAAGGTCCTAATTCAAGGGGGAAACCTGGTATTTCTTGGAGGAGTTGTGATATATTTGGGAGAAATGTGGCATTCCTGGAAGAAAATGTCCATTTTGAGGGATAAAAGAGGTATTTGTGGGTGAAAAGGTCCTATTTGAAGGGGGAAACCTGGTATTTCTTGGAGAAGAGGTGATATATTTGGGAGAAATGTGGCATGTCTGGAAGAAACTGTCCTATTTTGGGGATAAAAGAGGTATTTGTGGGTGAGAAGGTCCTATTTGAAGGGGGTAACGTGGTATTTCTTGGAGAAGATGTGATATATTTGGGAGAAATGTGCCATTTCTGGAAGAAACTGTCCTCTTTTGGGGATAAAAGAGGTATTTGTGGGTGAAAAGGTCCTATTTCCACGGGAAAACCTGGTATTTCTTGGAGAAGATGTGATCTATTTGGGAGAAATGTGGCATTTCTGGAAGAAACTGTCCTATTTTGGGGATAAATGAGGTACTTGTGGGTGAAAAGGTCCTATTTGAAGGGGGAAACCTGGTATTTCTTGGAGAAGAGGTGATATATTTGGGAGAAATCAGGCATTTCTGGCAGAAACTGTCCTATTTTGGGGATAAAAGAATTTTTTGTGGGAGAAAAGTTCCTATTTGAAGGGGGAAACGTGGTATTTCTTGGAGAAGATGTGATGTATTTGGGAGAAATGCGGCATTTCTGGAAGAAAATGTCTAATTTGAGGGATAGAAGAGGTATTTGTGGGTGAAAAGGTCCTATTTCCAGGGGGAAACCTGGTATTTCTTGGAGAAGATGTGATATATTAGGGAGAAATGTGGCCTTTCTGGAAGAAACTGTCCTCTTTTGGGGATAAAAGAGGTATTTGTGGGTGAAAATGTCCTATTTGAAGGGGGAAACCTGGTATTTCTTGGAGAAGATGTGATCTATTTGGGAGAAATGTGGCATTTCTTGAAGAAACTGTCGTATTTTGGGGATAAAAGAGGTATTTGTGGGTGAAAAGGTCCTATTTGAAGGGGGAAACCTGGTATTTCTTGGAGAAGATGTGATGTATTTGGGAGAAATCTGGCATTCCTCGAAGAAACTGTCCTCTTTTGAGGATAAAAGAGGTTTTTTTGGGGAAAAGGTCCTATTTGAAGGGGGAAACGT
Source organism: Lophura swinhoii (assembly GCA_030408155.1). Classification (NCBI taxonomy): domain Eukaryota; kingdom Metazoa; phylum Chordata; class Aves; order Galliformes; family Phasianidae; genus Lophura; species Lophura swinhoii. The sequence goes on along the minus strand of CM059462.1, from coordinate 441,712 downwards.
GGTATTTCTTGGAGAAGATATGATATATTTTGGAGAAATGTGGCATTTCTTGAAGAAACTCTCCTCTTATGGGGATAGAACAGGTATTTGTGGGTGAAAAGGTCCTATTTCCAGGGGAAAACCTGGTATTTCTTGGAGAAGATGTGATATATTTGGGAGAAATGTGGCATTTCTGGAAGAAACTGTAGTAGGCGTGGCGAGGAAACGGGATGTAACGGGGTCAGGCTCCCTATGCTCTATGTGTGTTCTGTGTGTGCCAAGCATCACTCGCTGATAGGAGGAAGCACGCTGTAGGTATGTGGGGAATGTGTATTTAAACGCCCACCAAGTAGCAATAAACGCCATTTGCTTCACGCATTCCTGGGGTCCGTGTAAGCATTTGGCCCCGACCTGGTTAGGGTCGGTCTCGCTGAGTAGCGGCGCCTGCAGTCGACAGAGGATGAACAACTTAAGAAGGCAACAAGTGGTGACCCCGACGTGATCTGTCTGCTGGAGGTTAGTCGCCCGGCGTGCCCGTGCAGCGGAAAAGAGCCTGCGGGGTGGCGGCAGGTCGCTCACGGAAGACACACTGCGGAAAGGGCCTGCGAGGTTGGCGGCGGGTCGCGTGTGTAACCATGGAACAAATCATTAAGGTACTCTTGCAGTTTTGTAAAGACTACTGTGGGAAAAACACTCCTTCGCGTAAGGAGATTGCAGCGGCTTTGTCGCTTTTAGAGAAGCAGGGGGAGCTGGACTCTCCCCGCCAGGTTTTGGACTCTGGTAGGTGGGACTCTCTCACCTCGGCACTATGCCACCGTGCTATGAGCAGTCAGAGGGCTGCGGAGCTTAAAACTTGGGGCTTGATACTAGGAGCCCTTAAAGCGGCCAAGGAGGAGGGAAAAATCGGGACGGGCGTGGGAGGAGAACGAACTTCGGGGAGTGGGTCTCTGGAGTCTTACAGGTCGGGTGGACAGACGGTGGAACACATAATGGCAATGGAGACCGAGGAAGAGAGAACAAAGAAGAAAGGAGAAACCATGGACCCTCTGAGTGACTCAGAGGTAGCAGCGACCCCCCCCAGAGCCCAACGCACCGCCCCCACCCTACCATAATCGGCAGTTATATCCTTCTTTGGTAAAGCTATCACAGCAGGGGGCGGGACCGTCCCCGAAAGGCGGTGAGGGGGAGGGGAGCAAGGTAACAGATTGGGCTAAGATCAGAGAGGAGGTGGAGAAGAGAGGCTTAACAACTACTGTTACACTCCCGGTTGTGGTTTCAGAAGAGGGGGGTCAATTTGGATTCCGCTGGACCCGAAGGGCGTAACGAGGGTAATTGAGGCGGTGGAAAAGAAAGGGCTGAAGTCGCCCCTGACGATGAACACTCTCGAGACCCTTGCGGCACACGGCCCTCTATTGCCGTACGATATTGAGAATTTAATGCGCATGGTGTTGAAATCAGTGCAGTATACACTCTGGAAGGCCTATAAAGACTCCTTGCTTCTTCTTTCTTACCTTTTCTATCGCCCTCATTCCCTTCCCCATCTCCCTAATTAACATCTGTAATAAACTGGCCGGACCAACATTTGAACCGTTGTTTCTTAATCTCACGCCGGGGATATAGATATTAAAAGAACCTCCTCTCCCTCCTATAAATCGGAGCGAGACATTTTATTTATGGCGTCACGGACAGGATCCCCACCGTGAGAGTGTTGTCCTTCCAGATATAGTCTGAAACTTTCTTTGTGTGTACCTCCTGGAGTTGCATGGAGCGATATTTTTGAAAACTTAAACGTGAATCCTTCTCCAGGAAGACCGCTCCATATTCTGAAACTTTACTTTTTATGTGTATACCTCTCGAGGACGTATGAATTTATTCTGATTACGTGTGTGCCTCCTCGGGAAGACCTCTCTGCATTTTGTGATTTAAGTATCTTGTAACTTAAGTGTGAAATTTGAACTCTTTTGTGTGCTTCCCTCGGAGGAAGGGAAGAGTGATTGGAGCATTTGCATTTCTTTAGTAGGTGTTGTGTGCCTCTCTGGGGGGGAGGTAAGGAGTTACCTGAGCTTTTGAATATGTATACCTCCTTCTCTCCCTTAGTGTAGATCTTTCAGCGTATTGAAAAATGAGTGACAGCATTGCCACCAAGAAAAGTGAAGATGTATTATTTGATCTTTTAGAAAAACATGGTGCTCGACCCTCTTTATCAGGTGTGGATTGGGCACGACAGAACTGGTATAACTTGCAGAGTGTTTCGGACCGTATTAGTGTTTTACAAAATGAGGCTCGTACACGAGCTGGAAAAGGAAAGTCGTTTATTTGTGCAGTACTTGGGGCTGCTTTAAAAGCTGCCGTAGAGTTCAGAGATGAAAAGCGTTCGGCAGAAACCCAAACTATACAAGCACTACAGGAATCAGTTAAAGTAACACAAGAATTGGTAAAAACTCTGCAGAATCAAATAGTGGCAGGAAAATAACTTCACTGTCTGTGATGTGTTTGACGGGGTATTCAAAGGCTCTGAGGGGGTGGAAAAACAACTGCAGGCCTTAATTGCCCGGTGGGCAGGAACAGATCCGCGGCTGAAGCCGTACAATGAGACCTCTTGGACTATAGTTAGCCCTACGAACACGGAAGCTTTCTCTATTCGATTGGGCTATTGTGGTTACACTAAGAATGAAACGAGGGACATATCTGGGATTGGGGCCAACATAACCTGCTTGTCGAAGGGTGGGTCCTGTGTTGGGGACGGGGGAGGAAATCTCTATCATCAGTCGTGTAAGTGTACGGCAATCTGGGACTTTTATGGGTATGGGTTCTCTTTCAAAAGAGGTACCAACGAGGTGCTATGGAATAACAAAACGGCCAAGGCGTTGCCCCCTGGGATTTTCTTGATTTGTGGGGATAGGGCTTGGCAAGGCGTTCCGCGTAATGCTTTGGGGGGACCTTGTTACCTAGGACAGTTAACAATGCTCTCCCTCAATTTTACAACATGGTTGCATTATGGTCCGAACATTACGGGACAACGTATCAAACGCTCGAGCCCGGTCCCGCAGGACTGTAACGACGAGGTGGAATTGTGGAGCACCACAGCTAGGATATTCGCTTCTGTCCTTGCCCCTGGCGTTGCTGCAGCCCAAGCTTTGAAGCAGATTGAGCGCCTAGCGTGTTGGTCAGTTAAGCAGGTGAATTTGACGACATTAGTACTGAATGCAATGTTAGAGGATACGGACAGCATTCGACATGCGTTATTACAAAACAGGGCAGCCATCGATTTTTTGCTCCTGGCTCAGGGACATGGGTGTGAAGACCTGGAAGGAATGTGCTGCTTTAATCTTAGCGACCACAGTGTATCAATTCATAAGGCGCTTAAGGCCTTGAAAGACCATACTGAGAAGATCCAAACGGACAATGATCCCTTTGGGGATTGGCTAAGAGGCATATTCGGCAACTTTGGAGGATGGATCGCAAAAGGTATTAAGGTGATAGCTTTAGCATTGCTTATAGTAATTTGCATTGTAGTTATTACGCCATGTATAATCATATGCTTTCAGAATTGCTTATCGAGAGTAATGTACCAGCTCATGGATCAACGCATACAGTATCATCGGGTAAAGGACCAGTTATAGGGTTCGCGTACGCGTTGTGACGGGAGATGTGAGCATAGAGAGGGGGAGATGTAGTAGGCGTGGCGAGGAAACGGGATGTAACGGGGTCAGGCTCCCTATGCTCTATGTGTGTTCTGTGTGTGCCAAGCATCACTCGCTGATAGGAGGAAGCACGCTGTAGGTATGTGGGGAATGTGTATTTAAACGCCCACCAAGTAGCAATAAACGCCATTTGCTTCACGCATTCCTGGGGTCCGTGTAAGCATTTGGCCCCGACCTGGTTAGGGTCGGTCTCGCTGAGTAGCGGCGCCTGCAGTCGACAGAGGATGAACAACTTAAGAAGGCAACAGAAACTGTCCTCTTTTGGGGATAAAACAGGTATTTGTGGGTGAGAAGGTCCTATTTGAAGGGGGAAAGCTGCTATTTCTAGGAGGAGATGTGATATATTTGGGAGAAATGTGGCATTCCTGGAAGAAACTGTCCTATTTTGGGGATAAAAGAGGTATTTGTGGGTGAAAAGGTCCTATTTCAGGTGGAATCCTTGTATTTCTTGGAGAAGATGTGATCTATTTGGGAGAAATGTGGCATGTCCGGAAGAAACTGTCCTATTTTGGGGATAAAAGAGGTATTTGTGGGTGAAAAGGTCCTATTTGAAGGGGGAAACGTGGTATTTCTTGGAGAAGATGTGATATATTTGGGAGAAATGTGGCATTTCTGGAAGAAAATGTCCTATTTTGGGGATAAAAGTGGTATTTGTGGGTGAGAATGTCCTATTTGAAGGAGGAAAGCTGGGATTTCTTGGAGAAGATGTGATATATTTGGGAGAAATGTGGCATGTCTGGAAGAAACTGTCCTCTTTTGGGGATAAAAGAGGTATTTGTGGGTGATAAGGTCCTATTTCCAGGGGGAAACCTGGTATTTCTTGGAGAAGATGTGATATATTTGGGAGAAATGTGGCATGTCTGGAAGAAACTGTCCTCTAATGGGGATGAAACAGGTATTTTTGGGTGAAAAGGTCCTATTTGAAGGGGGAAAGCCGGTAGTTCTTGCAAGAGATGTGATATATTTGGGAGAAATGTGGCATGTCTGGAAGAAACTGTCCTCTTTTGGGGATAAAAGAGGTATTTGTGGGAGAAAAGGTCCTATTTGAAGGGGGAAAGCTGGTATTTCTTGGAGAAGATGTGATATATTTGGGAGAAATGTGGCATGTCTGGAAGAAACTGTCCTCTTTTGGGGATAAAAGAGGTATTTGTGGGTGATAAGGTCCTATTTCCAGGGGGAAACCTGGTATTTCTTGGAGAAGATGTGATATATTTGGGAGAAATGTGGCATGTCTGGAAGAAACTGTCCTCTAATGGGGATGAAACAGGTATTTTTGGGTGAAAAGGTCCTATTTGAAGGGGGAAAGCCGGTAGTTCTTGCAAGAGATGTGATATATTTGGGAGAAATGTGGCATGTCTGGAAGAAACTGTCCTCTTTTGGGGATAAAAGAGGTATTTGTGGGAGAAAAGGTCCTATTTGAAGGGGGAAAGCTGGTATTTCTTGGAGAAGATGTGATATATTTGGGAGAAATGTGGCATGTCTGGAAGAAACTGTCCTATTTGGGAGATAAAAGAGGTATTTGTGGGAGAAAAGGTCCTATTTGAAGGGGGAAAGCTGGTATTTCTTGGAGAAGATGTGATATATTTGGGAGAAATGTGGCATTTCTGGAAGAAACTGTCCTGTTTGGGGGGAGAAGGCTGGTATTTGTGGGAGAAAAGGTCCTATTTCAGGAGGAATCCTGGTATTTCTTGGAGAAGATGTGATATATTTGGGAGAAATGTGGCATGTCTGGAAGAAACTGACCTATTTGAGGGATAAAAGAGGTATTAGTGGTTGAAAAGGTCCTATTTGAAGGGGGAACCCTGGTATTTCTTGGAGAAGATGTGATATATTTGGGAGAAATGTGGCATTTCTGGAAGAAACTGTCCTCTTTTGGGGATAAAAGAGGTATTTCATGGAGAAAAGGTCCTAATTCAAGGGGGAAACCTGATATTTCTTGGAGGAGTTGTGATATATTTGGGAGAAATGTGGTATTTCTGGAAGAAAATGTCCAATTTGAGGGATAAAAGAGGTATTTGTGGCTGAAAAGGTCCTATTTGAAGGGGGAACCCTGCTATTTCTCGGAGAAGATGTGATATATTTGGGAGAAATGTGGCATTTCTTGAAGAAACTGTCCTCTTTTGGGGATAAAACAGGTACTTGTGGTTGAAAAAGTCCTATTTGAAGGGGGAAACGTGGTATTTCTTGGAGAAGATGTGATATGTTTGGGAGAAATGTGGCATTTCTGGAAGAAACTGTACTCTTTTGGGGATAAAGGAGGTATTTGTGGGTGAAAAGGTCCAATTTCCACGGGAAAACCTGGTATTTCTTGGAGAAGATGTGATATATTTGGGAGAAATGTGGCCTTTCTGGAAGAAACTATCCTCTTTTGGGGATAAAAGAGGTATTTGTGGGTGAAAAGGTCCTATTTGAAGGGGGAAACCTGGTATTTCTTGGAGAAGAGGTGATATATTTGGGAGAAATCAGGCATTTCTGGCAGAAACTGTCCTATTTTGGGGATAAAAGAATTTTTTGTGGGAGAAAAGTTCCTATTTGAAGTGGGAAGCGAGGTATTTCTTGGAGAAGATGTGATATATGTGGGAGAAATGTGGCATTTCTGGAAGAAACTGTCCTCTTATGGGGATAGAACAGGTATTTGTGGGTGAAAAGGTCCTATTTCCAGGGAGAAACGTTGTATTTCTTGGAGAAGATGCGGTATATTAGGGAGAAATGTGGCCTTTCTGGAAGAAAATGTCCTCTTTTGGGGATAAAAGAGGTATTTGTGGGTGAAAAGATCCTATTTGAAGGGGGAAACCTGGTATTTCTTGGAGGAGATGTGATCTATTTGGGAGAAATGTGGCATTTCTGGAAGAAACTGTGCTCGTTTGGGGATAAAAGTGGTATTTGTGGGTGAAAAGGTCCTATTTGAAGGGGGAAACCTGGTATTTCTTGGAGAAGATGAGATATATTTGGGAGAAATGTGGCCTTTCTGGAAGAAACTGTCCTATTTTGGGGATAAAAGAGGTATTTGTGGGTGAAAAGGTCCTATTTGAAGGGGGAAAACTGGTATTTCTTGGAGAAGATGTGATATATTTGGGAGAAATGTGGCATTTCTGGAAGAAACCGAGCTCTTTCGGGGTAAAAGAGGTATTTGTGGGTGAAAAGGTCCTATTTGAAGGGGGAACCCTGGTATTTCTTGGAGAAGATGTGATCTATTTGGGAGAATTGTGGCATTTCTGGAAGAAACTGTCCTCTTTTGGGGATAAAAGAGGTATTTGTGGGTGAAAAGGTCCTATTTCTTGGGGGAAACCTGGTATTTCTTGGAGAAGATGTGATATATTTGGGAGACATCTGGCATTTCTGGAAGAAAATGTCCAATTTGAGGGATAAAAGAGGTATTTGTGGGTGAAAAGTTCCTATTTCCTGGGGTAAACCAGTTATTTCTTAGAGAAGATGTGATATATTTAGGAGAAATGTGGCATGTCTGGAAGAATCTGTCCTCTTTTGGGGATAAAAGAGGTATTTGTGGGTGAAAAGTTCCTATTTGAATGGGGAAAGCTGGTATTTCTTGGAGAAGATGTGATATATTTGGGAGAAATCTGGCATTTCTGGAAGAAACTGTCCTCTTTTGGGGATAAAACAGGTATCTGTGGGTGAAAAGGTCCTATTTGAAGTGGGAAACGTGGTATTTCTTGGAGAAGATGTGATATATTTGGGAGAAATGTGGCATTTCTGGAAGAAACTGTTCTCTTTTGGGGATAAAAGAGGTATTTGTGGGTGAAAAGGTCCTATTTGAAGGGGGAAACCTGGTATTTCTTGGAGAAGATGTGATCTATTTGGGTGTAATGTGGCATTTCTGGAAGAAACTTTCATATTTTGGGGATAAAAGAGGTATCTGTGGGTGAAAAGCTCCTATTTGAAGGGGGAAACGTGGTATATCTTGGAGAAGATGTGATGTATTCGGGTGAAATGTGGCATTTCTGGAAGAAACTTTCCTATTTTGGGGATAAAAGAGGTATCTGTGGGTGAAAAGGTCCTATTTGAAGGGGGAAACGTGGTATATCTTGGAGAAGATGTGGTATATTTGGGAGAAATGTGGCATGTCGGGAAGAATCTGTCCCCTTTTGGGGATAAAAGAGGTATTTGTGGGTGAAAAGTTCCTATTTGAAGGGGGAAGCTGGTATTTCTTGGAGAAGATGTGATATATTTGGGAGAAATCTGGCATTTCTGGAAGAAACTGTCCTATTTTGGGGATAAAAGAGGTATTTGTGGGTGATAAGGTCCTATTTGAAGGGGGAACCCTGGTATTTCTTGGAGAAGATGTGATATATTTGTGAGAAATGTGGCATTTCTGGAAGGAACTGTCCTCTTTTGGGGATAAAAGAGGTATTTGTGGGAGAAAAGGTCCTATTTGAAGGGGGAAAGCTGGATGTTCTTGCAGGAGATGTGATATATTTGGGAGAAATGTGGCCATTCTGGCAGAAACTGTCCTCTTTTGGGGATAAATGAGGTATATGTGGGTGAAAAGGTCCTATTTGAAGGGGGAAACATGGTATTTCTTGGAGAAGATGTGATACATTTGGGAGAAATCTGGCCTTTCTGGCAGAAAATGTCCTATTTTGGGGATAAAAGAGGTATTTCTGGGAGAAAAGTTCCTATTTCTAGGGGGAAAGCTGGTATTTCTGTGGCCTTTCTGGAAGAAACTGTCCTATTTTGGGGATAAAAGAGGTATTTGTGGGTGAAAAGGTCCTATTTGAAGGGGGAAAGCTGGTAATTCTATGAGGAGATGTGATATGTTTTGGAGAAATGTGGCATTTCTGGAAGAAACTGTCATCTTTTGGGGATAAAAGAGGTATTTGTGGGTGAAAAGGTCCTATTTCCAGGGGAAAACCTGGTATTTCTTGGAGAAGATGTGATATATTTGAGAGAAAAGTGGCATTTCTGGAAGAAACTGTCCTCTTTTGGGGATGAAACAGGTATTTGTGGGTGAAAAGGTCCTATTTGAAGGGGGTATCCTGGTATTTCATGGAGAAGATGTGGTATATTTGGGAGAAATGAGGCATTTCTGGAAGAAACTGTCCTATTTTGGGGATAAAAGAGGTATTTGTGGGTGAAAAGGTCCTATATGAAGGGGGAACCCTGGTATTTCTTGGAGAAGATGTGATCTATTTGGGAGAAATGTGGCATTTCTGGCAGAAACTGTCCTATTTGAGTGATAAAAGAGGTATTTGTGGGTGAAAAGGTCCTATTTGAAGGGGGAAAGCTGGTAGTTTTACCTCTTTTAATCCCCAAAATAGAACAGTTTCTTCCAGTAAGGCCACATTTCTCCCAAATATATCACTTCTTCTCCAAGAAATACCAGCTTTCCCCCTTCAAATAGGACCTTTTCACCCACAAATACCTGTTTCATCCCCAAAAGAGGACAGTTTCTTCCAGAAATGCCACATTTCTCCCAAATATATCACATCTTCTCCAAGAAATACCAGGATTCCTCCTGAAATAGGACCTTTTCTCCCACAAATACCAGCCTTCTCCCCCCAAACAGGACAGTTTCTTCCAGAAATGTCACATTTCTCCCAAACATATCACATCTTCTCCAAGAAATACCAGCTTTCCCCCTTCAAATAGGACCTTTTCACCCACAAATACCTCTTTTATCCCCAAAAGAGGACAGTTTCTTCCAGAAATGCCACATTTCTCCCAAATATATCACATCTCCTCCAAGAAATACCACTTTTCCCCCTTCAAATAGGACCTTTTCTCCCACAAATACCTGTTTTATGTACAAAACAGGACACTTTCTTCCAGAAATGCCACATTTCTCCCAAATATATCACATCTTCTCCAAGAAATACCAGGTTTCCCCCTTCAAATAGGACCTTTTCACCCACAAATACCTCATTTATCCCCAAAATTGGACAGTTTTTTCCAGACATGCCACATTTCTCCCAAATAGATCACATCTTCTCCAAGAAATACCAGGGTTCCCCCTTCAAATAGGAACTTTTCTCCCACAAATACCTCTTTTATCCCTCAAATTGGACATTTTCTTCCAGAAATGCCACATTTCTCCCAAATATATCACAACTCCTCCAAGAAATACCAGGTTTCCCCCTTGAATTAGGACCTTTTCTCCATGAAATACCTGTTTTATCCCCAAAAGAGGATATTTTCTTCCAGAAATGCCACATTTCTCCCAAATAGATCACATCTTCTCCAAGAAATACCAGGTTTCCCCCTTCAAATAGGAACTTTTCAACCACTAATACCTCTTTTATCCCCAAATGAGGACAGTTTCTTCCGGAAATGCCACATTTCTCCCAAATATATCACATCTTCTCCAAGAAATACCAGGTTTCCCCCTTCAAATAGGACCTTTTCACCCACAAATACCTGTTCTATCCCCATAAGAGGACAGTTTCTAAAAGAAATGCCACATTTCTCCCAAATATATCACATCTTCTCCAAGAAATACCAGGTTTCCCCCTTCAAATAGGACCTTTTCACCCACAAATACATCTTTTATCCCCAAAAGAGGACAGTTTCTTCCAGACATGCCACATTTCTCCCAAATATATCACATCTTCTCCAAGAAATACCACGTTTCCCCCTTCAAATAGGACCTTCTCACCCACAAATACCTCTTTTATACCCTAAATTGGACAGTTTCTACCAGACATGCCACATTTGTCCCAAATATATCACATCTTCTCCAAGAAATACCACGTTTCCCCCTTCGAATAGGACCTTTTCACCCACAAAAAACCTCTTTTATCCCCAAAATAGGACAGTTTCTTCCAGAAATGCCACATTTCTCCCAAATATATCACATCTTCTCCAAGAAATACCAGGGTTCCCCCTTCATATAGGACCTTTTCACCCACAAATACCTCTTTTATCCCCAAAATAGGACAGTTTCTTCCAGAAATGCCACATTTCTCCCAAATATACCACATCTTCTCCATGAAATACCAGCTTTCCCCCTTCAAATAGGACCTTTTCACCCACAAGTACCTGTTTTATCCCCAAAAGAGGACAGTTTCTTCCAGAAATGCCACATTTCTCCCAAATATATCACATCTTCTCCAAGAAATACCAGGGTTCCCCCTTCAAATAGGACCTTTTCACCCACAAATACCTCTTTTATCCCTCAAATAGGACAGTTTCTTCCAGAAATGCCACATTTCTCCCAAATATAGCACATCTTCTCCAAGAAATACCAGGATTCCCAATTGTAGTAAGACCTTTTCACCCACAAATACCTCTTTTATCCCCAAAATACGACAGTTTCTTCCAGAAATGCCACATTTCTCCCAAATATATCACATCTTCTCCAAGAAATACCAGGTTTCCCCCAAGAAATAGGACCTTTTCACCCACAAATACCTGTTTTATCCCCATAAGAGGACAGTTTCTTCAAGAAATGCCACATTTCTCCCAAATAGATCACATCTTCTCCAAGAAATACCAGCTTTCCCCCTTCAAATAGGACCTTTTCACCCACTAATAGCAGGCTTCTCCCCCAAATAGGACAGTTTCTTGCAGAAATGCCACATTTCTACCAAATAGATCACATCTTCTCCAAGAAATACCAGGTTTCCCCCTGGGAATAGGACCTTTTCAACCACTAATACCTCATTATCCTTAAAATAGGACAGTTTCTTCCAGACATGCCACATTTCTCCCAAATATATCACATCACCTTCAAGAAATACCAGCTTTCCCCCTTTAAATAGGAACTTTTCACCCACAAATACCTCTTTTATCCCCAAAATAGGACAGTTTCTTCCAGAAAGGCCACATTTCTCCCAAATATATCACATCTTCTCCAAGAAATACCAGGGTTCCCCCTTCAAATAGGACCTTTTCCACCACAAATACCTCTTTTATCCCCAAAAGAGGACAGTTTCTTCCAGAAATGCCACATTTCTCCCAAATATATCACAACTCCTCCAAGAAATACCAGGTTTCCCCCTTCAATTAGGACCTTTCCTCCATGAAATACCTCTTTTATCCCCAAAAGTGGACAGTTTCTTCCAGAAAGGCCACATCTTCTCCAAATATATATCATCTTCTCCAAGAAATACCAGGTTTCCCCCTTCAAATAGGACCTTTTCCCCCAAAAATCCTCTTTTATCCCCAAAACAGGACTGTTTCTTCCAGAAATGCCACATTTCTCCCAATTATATCACATCTTCTCCTAGAAATGCCAGGATTCATCCTGAAATAGGACCTTCTCACCCAAAACTACCAGCCGTCTCCCCCCAAATTGGACATTTTCTTCCAGACATGCCACATTTCTCCCAAATATATCACCTCTTCTCCAAGAATTACCAGGTTTCCCCCTTCAAATAGGACCTTTTCACCCACAAATACCTGTTTTATCCCCAAAATAGGACAGTTTCTTCCAGAAATGCCACATTTCTCCCAAATATATCACATCTTCTCCAAGAAATACCAGGGTTCCCCCTTCAAATAGGACCTTATCACCCACAAATACCTCTTTTATCCCCAAAAGAGGACAGTTTCTTCCAGACATGCCACATTTCTCCCAAATATATCACCTCTTCTCCAAGAAATACCAGGTTTCCCCCTTCAAATAGGACCTTTTCACCCACAAATACCTCTTTTATCCCCAAAATAGGACAGTTTCTTCCAGACATGCCACATTTCTCCCAAATATATCACATCTTCTCCAAGAAATAACAGGTTTCCCCCTTCAAATACAACGTTTTCACCCACAAATACCTGTTTTATCCCCAAAATAGGACAGTTTCTTCCAGACATGCCACATTTCTCCCAAATATACCACATCTTCTCCAAGATATACCAGCTTTCCCCCTTCAAATAGGACCTTATCACCCACAAATACCTCTTTTATCCCCAAAAGAGGACAGTTTCTTCCAGAAATGCCACATTTCTCCCATATATATCATATCTTCTCCAAGAAATACCAGGTTTCCCCCTTCAAATAGGAAATTTTCACCCACAAATACCTGTTTTATCCCCAAAATAGGACAGTTTCTTCCAGAAATGCCAGATTTCTCCCAAGTATATCACATCTTCTCCAAGAAATAACAGGGTTCCCCCTTCAAATAGGACCTTTTCAGCCACAAATACGTCCTTTATCCCCAAAATAGGACACTATCTGCCAGAAATGCCATATTTCTCCCAAACATATCACATCTTCTCCAAGAAATACCAGGTTTCCCCCTTCAAATAGGAACTTTTCACCCAAAAAAAATTCTTTTATCCCCAAAAGAGGACAGTTTCTTCCAGAAATGCCTGTTTTCTCCCAAATATATCACATCTTCTCCAAGAAATACCAGGTTTCCCCCTTCAAATACGACCTTTTCCCCCACAAATACCTCTTTTATCCCTCAAATAGGACAGTTTCTTCCAGACATGCCACATTTCTCCCTAATATATCACATCTTCTCCAAGAAATACCTGCTTTCCCCCTTCAAATAGGACCTTATCACCCACAAATACCACTTTTATCCCCAAAATAGGACAGTTTCTGCCAGAAAGGCCACATTTCTCCCAAACATATCACATCTTCTCCAAGAAATACCACGTTTCGCCCTTCATATAGGACCTTTTCACCCACAAAGATTCTTTTATCCCCAAAATAGGACAGTTTCTTCCAGAAATGCCACATTTCTCCCAAATATATCACTTCTTCTCATAGAATTACCGCGTTCCCCCTTCAAATAGGACCTTTTCACCCACAAATACCTGTTTTATCCCCAAAAGAGGACAGTTTCTTCCAGACATGCCACATTTCTCCCAAATATATCACATCTTCTCCAAGAAATACCAGGTTTCCCCCTTCAAATAGGACCTTTTCACCCACAAATACCTCTTTTATCCCTCAAAAGAGGATAGTTTCTTCCAGACATGCCACATTTCTCCCAAATATATCACATCTTCTCCAAGAAATACCAGGATTCCTCCTGAAAGAGGACCTTTTCTACCACAAATACCAGCCTTCTCCCTCAAAATAGGACAGTTTCTTCCAGAAATGCCACATTTCTCCCAAATAGATCACGTCTTCTCCAAGAAATGCCAGGTTTCCCCCTTCAAATAGGACCTTTTCACCCACAAATACCTCTTTTATCCCCAAAAGAGGACAGTTTCTTCCAGAAATGCCTGATTTCTCCCAAATATATCACATCTTCTCCAAGAAATACCATGTTTCCCCCTTCAAATAGGATCTTTTCAACCACTAATACCTCTTTTATCCCCAGAAGAGGACAGTTTCTTCCAGAAAGGCCACATTTCTCCCAAATATATCACATCTTCTCCAAGAAATGCCAGGATTCCTCCTGAAATAGGACCTTCTCACCCAAAACTACCAGCCTTCTCCCCCCAAATTGGACATTTTCTTCCAGAAAGGCCAGATTTCTCCCAAATATATCACATCTTCTCCAAGAAATACTAGGATTCCTCCTGAAATAGGACCTTCTCACCCAAAACTACCAGCCTTCACCCCCCAAATTGGACATTTTCTTCCAGAAATGCCAAATTTCTCCCAAATATATCACTTTTTCTCCATGAAATACCAGCTTTCCCCCTTCAAATAGGACCTTTTCTCCCACAAATACCTGTTTTATCCCCCAAATAGGACAGTTTCTTCCAGAAATGCCATATTTCTCCCAAACATATCACATCTTCTCCAAGAAATACCAGCTTTCCCCCTTCAAATAGAACCTTTTCACCCACAAATACCTCTTTTATCCCCAAAAGAGGACAGTTTCTTCCAGAAATGCCACATTTCTCCCAAACATATCAGATCTCCTCCAAGAAATACCAGGATTCCTCCTGAAATAGGAACTTTTCTCCCACAAATACCTGTTTTATCCCCAAAATAGGACATTTTCTTCCAGAAATGCCACATTTCTCCCAAATATATCACATCTTCTCCAAGAAATACCAGGTTTCCCCCTTCAAATAGGACCTTTTCACCCACAAATACCTCTTTTATCCCTCAAAAGAGGATAGTTTCTTCCAGACATGCCACATTTCTCCCAAATATATCACATCTTCTCCAAGAAATACCAGGATTCCTCCTGAAAGAGGACCTTTTCTACCACAAATACCAGCCTTCTCCCCCCAAATAGGACATTTTCTTCCAGAAATGCCACATTTCTCCCAAATATATCACATCTTCTCCAAGAAATACCAGGTTTCCCCCTTCAAATAGGACCTTTTCACCCACAAATACCTCTTTTATCCCTCAAAAGAGGATAGTTTCTTCCAGACATGCCACATTTCTCCCAAATATATCACATCTTCTCCAAGAAATACCAGGATTCCTCCTGAAAGAGGACCTTTTCTACCACAAATACCAGCCTTCTCCCTCAAAATAGGACAGTTTCTTCCAGAAATGCCACATTTCTCCCAAATAGATCACGTCTTCTCCAAGAAATGCCAGGTTTCCCCCTTCAAATAGGACCTTTTCACCCACAAATACCTCTTTTATCCCCAAAAGAGGACAGTTTCTTCCAGAAATGCCTGATTTCTCCCAAATATATCACATCTTCTCCAAGAAATACCATGTTTCCCCCTTCAAATAGGACCTTTTCACCCACAAATACCTCTTTTATCCCCAGAAGAGGACAGTTTCTTCCAGACATGCCACATTTCTCCCAAATAGATCACATCTTCTCCAAGAAATACCAGGATTCCTCCTGAAAGAGGACATTTTCTCCCTCAAATACCAGCGTTCTCCCCCCAAATAGGACAGATTCTTCCTGACATGCCACATTTCTCCCAAATATATCACATCTTCTCCAAGAAATGCCAGGATTCCTCCTGAAAGAGGACCTTCTCACCCAAAACTACCAGCCGTCTCCCCCCAAATTGGACATTTTCTTCCAGAAAGGCCAGATTTCTCCCAAATATATCACATCTTCTCCAAGAAATACCAGGATTCCTCCTGAAATAGGACCTTCTCACCGAAAACTACCAGCCTTCACCCCCCAAATTGGACATTTTCTTCCAGAAATGCCAAATTTCTCCCAAATATATCACATCTTCTCCATGAAATACCAGCTTTCCCCCTTCAAATAGGACCTTTTCTCCCACAAATACCTGTTTTATCCCCCAAATAGGACAGTTTCTTCCAGAAAGGCCACATTTCTCCCAACTATATCACATCTTCTCCAAGAAATACCAGGTTTCCCCCTTCAAATAGGACCTTTTCACCCACTAATAGCAGGCTTCTCCCCCAAAAGAGGACAGTTTCTTCCAGAAATGCCACATTTCTCCCAAATAGATCACATCTTCTCCAAGAAATACCAGGTTTCCCCCTGGAAATAGGACCTTTTCACCCACAAATACCTCTTTTATCCCCAAATTGGACAGTTTCTTCCAGAAAGGCCACATTTCTCCCAAATATATCACATCTCCTTGAAGAAATACCAGCTTTACCCCTTCAAATAGGACCTTTTCACCCACAAATACCTCTTTTATCCCCAAAAGAGGACAGTTTCTTCCAGAAATGCCACATTTCTCCCAAATATATCACATCTTCTCCAAGAAATGCCAGGATTCCTCCTGAAATAGGACCTTCTCACCCAAAACTACCAGCCTACTCCCCCCAAATTGGACATTTTCTTCCAGAAAGGCCACATTTCTCCCAAATATATCACATCTTCTCCAAGAAATACCAGGATTCCTCCTGAAATAGGACCTTCTCACCCAAAACTACCAGCCTTCTCCCCCCAAATTGGATATTTTCTTCCAGAAAGGCCACATTTCTCCCAAATAGATCACATCTTCTCCAAGAAATACCACGCTTCCCCCTTCAAATAGGACCTTTTCTCCCACAAATACCTGTTTTATCCCCAAAAGAGGACAGCTTCTTCCAGACATGCCACATTTCTCCCAAATATATCACCTCTTCTCCAAGAAATACCAGGTTTCCCCCTTCAAATAGGACCTTTTCACCCACGAATACCTCTTTTATCCCCAAAAGAGGACAGTTTCTTCCAGAAAGGCCACATTTCTCCCAAATATATCACATCTTCTCCAAGAAATACCAGGGTTCCCCCTTCAAATAGGACCTTATCACCCACAAATACCTCTTTTATCCCCAGAAGAGGACAGTTTCCTCCAGAAATGCCACATTTCTCCCAAATATATCACATCTCCTTCAAGAAATACCAGCTTTCCCCCTTCAAATAGGACCTTTTCAACCACAAATACCTGTTTTACCCCCAAAACAGGAAACTTTCTTCCAGAAATGCCACATTTTTCCCGAATATATCACATCTTCTCATAGAATTACCGCGTTTCCCCCTTCAAATAGGACCTTTTCACCCACAAATACCTCTTTTATCCCCAAAAGAGGACAGTTTCTTCCAGAAAGGCCACATTTCTCCCAAATAGATCACATCTTCTCCAAGAAATACCACGTTTCCCCCTTCAAATAGGACCTTTTCACCCACAAATACCTGTTTTATCCCCAAAATAGGACAGTTTCTTCCAGAAATGCCATATTTCTCCCAAACATATCACATCTTCTCCAAGAAATACCAGCTTTCCCCCTTCAAATAGAACCTTTTCACCCACAAATACCTCTTTTATCCCCAAAATACGACAGTTTCTTCAAGAAATGCCACATTTCTCCCAAACATATCAGATCTCCTCCAAGAAATACCAGGATTCCTCCTGAAATAGGAACTTATCTCCCACAAATACCACCCTTCTCCCCCCAAATAGGACATTTTCTTCGAGAAATGCCACATTTCTCCCAAATATATCACATCTTCTCCAAGAAATACCAGGTTTTCCCCTTCAAATAGGACCTTTTCACCCACAAATACCTGCTCTATCCCCAAAAGAGGACAGTTTCTTCCAGAAATGCCACATTTCTCCCAAATATATCACATCTTCTCCAAGAAATACCACGTTTCCCCCTTCAGATAGGACCTTTTCCCCCAAAAAACCTCTTTTATCCCCAAAAGAGGACAGTTTCTTCCAGGAATGCCAGATTTCTCCCAAATATATCACATCTTCTCCAAGAAATACCACGTTTCCCCCTTCATATAGGACCTTCTCACCCACAAATACCTCTTTTATCCCCAAAATAGGACAGTTTCTTCCAGACATGCCACATTTCTCCCAAATATATCACATCTTCTCCAAGAAATACCAGGTTTCCCCCTTCAAATAGGACCTTTTCTCCCACAAATACCTCTTTTATCCCCAAAAGAGGACAGTTTCTTCCAGAAAGGCCACATTTCTCCCAAATATATCACAACTCCGCCAAGAAATACCAGGTTTCCCCCTTCAATTAGGACCTTTTCTCCATGAAATACCTCTTTTATCCCCAAAAGTGGACAGTTTCTTCCAGAAAGGCCACATTTCTCCCAAACATATCACATCTTCTCCAAGAAATACCAGGTTTCCCCCTTCAAATAGTACCTTTTCCCCAAAAAAACCTCTTTTATCCCCAAAACAGGACAGTTTCTTCCAGAAAAGCCACATTTCTCCCAATTATATCACATCTTCTCCAAGAAATGCCAGGATTCCTCCTAAAATAGGACCTTCTCACCCAAAACTACCGGCCTTCTCCCCCCAAATTGGACATTTTCTTCCAGAAAGGCCACATTTCTCCCAAATATATCACATCTTCTCCAAGAAATACCAGGATTCCTCCTGAAATAGGACCTTCTCACCCAAATCTACCAGCCTTCTCCCCCCAAATTGGACATTTTCTTCCAGAAAGGCCACATTTCTCCCAAATAGATCACATCTTCTCCAAGAAATACCAGGGTTCCCCCTTCAAATAGGACCTTTTCTCCCACAAATACCTGTTTTATCCCCCAAATAGGACAGCATCTTCAAGACATGCCACATTTCTCCCAAATATATCACCTCTTCTCCAAGAAATACCAGGTTTCCCCCTTCAAATAGGACCTTTTCACCCACAAATACCTCTTTTATCCCCAAAAGAGGACAGTTTCTTCCAGAAATGCCACATTTCTCCCAAACATATCACATCTCCTCCAAGAAATACCAGGATTCCTCCTGAAATAGGAACTTTTCTCCCACAAATACCACCCTTCTCCCCCCAAATAGGACATTTTCTTCCAGAAATGCCACATTTCTCCCAAATATATCACATCTTCTCCAAGAAATACCAGGTTTTCCCCTTCAAATAGGACCTTTTCACCCACAAATACCTGTTCTATCCCCATAAGAGAACAGTTTCTTCCAGAAATGCCACATTTCTCCCAAATATATCACATCTTCTCCAAGAAATACCACGTTTCCCCCTTCAAATAGGACCTTTTCCCCCAAAAAAACTCTTTTATCCCCAAAAGAGGACAGGTTCTTCCAGGAATGCCAGATTTCTCCCAAATATATCACATCTTCTCCAAGAAATGCCAGGATTACTCCTAAAATAGGACCTTCTCACCCAAAACTACCAGCCTTCTCCCCCCAAATTGGACATTTTCTTCCAGAAAGGCCACATTTCTCCCAAATATATCACATCTTCTCCAAGAAATACTAGGATTCCTCCTGAAATAGGACCTTCTCACCCAAAACTACCAGACTTCTCCCCCCAAATTGGACATTTTCTTCCAAAAAGGCCACATTTCTCCCAAATATATCACATCTTCTCCAAGAAATACCAGGGCTCCCCCTTCAAATAGGACCTTTTCTCCCACAAATACCTGTTTTATCCCCCAAATAGGACAGCTTCTTCCAGACATGCCACATTTCTCCCAAATATATCACCTCTTCTCCAAGAAATACCAGGTTTCCCCCTTCAAATAGGACCTTTTCACCCACAAATACCTCTTTTATCCCCAAAATAGGACAGTTTCTTCCAGACATGCCACATTTCTCCCAAATATATCACATCTTCTCCAAGAAATACCAGGTTTCCCCCTTCAAATACAACGTTTTCACCCACAAATACCTCTTTTATCCCCAGAAGAGGACAGTTTCTTCCAGAAATGCCACATATCTCCCAAATGTATCACATCTTCTCCAAGAAATACCAGCTTTCCCCCTTCAAATAGGACCTTTTCACCCACAAATACCTCTTTTATCCCCAAAATAGGACAGTTTCGGCCAGAAATGCCACATTTCTCCCAAATATATCACATCTTCTCCAAGAAATACCAGGATTCCTCCTGAAAGAGGACCTTTTCTCCCTCAAATACCAGCCTTCTCCCCAAAATAGGACAGTTTCTTCCAGAAATACCACATTTCTCCCAAATATATCACATCTTCTCCAAGAAATACCAGGTTTCCCCCTTCAAATAGGACCTTTTCACCCACAAATACCTGTTTTATCCCCAAAATAGGACAGTTTCTTCAAGAAATGCCACATTTCTCCCAAATAGATCACATCTTCTCCAAGAAATACCACGTTTCCCCCTTCAAATAGGACCTTTTCACCCACAAATACCACTTTTATCCCCAAAAGAGGACAGTTCCTTCCAGAAAGGCCACATTTCTCCCAAATATATCACATCTTCTCCAAGAAATACCGGATTTCCCCATTCAAATAGGACCTTTTCACCCACAAATACCTCTTTTATCCCCAAAAGAGGACAGTTTCTTCCGGAAATGGCACATTTCTCCCAAATATATCACATCTTCTCATAGAATTACCAGCTTTCCCCCTTCAAATAGGAACTTTTCACCCACAAATACCTGTTTTATCCCAAAAGAGGACAGTTTCTTCCAGAAATGCCATATTTCTCCCAAACATATCACAGCTTCTCCAAGAAATACCAGGTTTCCCCCTTAAAATAGGAAATTTTCACCCACAAATACCTCTTTTATCCCCAAAAGAGGACAGTTTCTTCCAGAAATGGCACATTTCTCCCAAACATATCACATCTCCACCAAGAAATACCAGGATTCCTCCTGAAATAGGAACTTTTCTCCCACAAATACCACCCTTCTCCCCCCAAATAGGACATTTTCTTCCAGACATGCCACATTTCTCCCAAATATATCACATCTTCTCCAATAAGTACCAGGTTTTCCCCTGGAAATAAGACCTTTTCACCCACAAATACCTGTTCTATCCCCAGTAGAGGACAGTTTCTTCCAGAAATGCCACATTTCTCCCAAATATATCACATCTTCTCCAAGAAATACCAGGTTTCCCCCTTCAAATAGGACCTTTTCCCCAAAAAAACCTCTTTTATCCCCAAAATAGGACAGTTTCTTCCAGGAATGCCACATTTCTCACAAATATATCACATCTTCTCATAGAATTACCAGCTTTCCCCCTTCAAATAGGACCTTCTCACCCACAAATACCTCTTTTATCCCCAAAATAGGACAGTTTTTTCCAGACATGCCACATTTCTCCCAAATATATCACATCTTCTCCAAGAAATACCAGGGTTCCCCCTTCAAATAGGACCTTTTCACCCACAAATACCTCTTTTATCCCCAAAAGAGGACAGTTTCTTCCAGAAATGCCACATTTCTCCCAAATAGATCACATCTTCTCAAAGAAATACCAGGGTTCCCCCTTCAAATAGGACCTTTTCACCCACAAATAACTCTTTTATCCCCAAAAGAGGACAGTTTCTTCCAGACATGCCACATTTCTCCCAAATATATCACATCTTCTCCAAGAAATACCAGGGTTACCCCTTCAAATAGGATCTTTTCTCTCACAGATCCCTGTTTTATCCCCATAATAAGACAGTTTCTTCCAGAAATGCCAGATTTCTCCCAAATAGATCGCATCTTCTCCAAGAAATATCAGGTTTCCCGCTGGAAATTGGAACTTATCTCCCACAAATACCTGTTTTATCCCCAAAAGAGGACAGTTTCTTCCAGAAATGCCTCATTTCTCCCAAATATATCACATCTTCTCCAAGAAATACCAGGTTTCCCCCTTCAAATAGGACCTTTTCACCCACAAATACCACTTTTACCCCCAAAATAGGACAGGTTCTGCCAGAAATGCCACATTTCCCCCAAATAGATCACATCTTCTCCAAGAAATACCAGGTTTCCCCCTTCAAATTGGACCTTTTCACCCACAAATACCTCTTTTATCCCCAAAAGAGGACAGTTTCTTCCAGACATGCCACATTTCTCCGAAATAGATCACATCTTCTCCAAGAAATACCAGGTTTCCCCTGGAAATAGGACCATTTCACCCACAAGTACCGGTTTTATCCCAAAGGAGGACAGTTTCTTCCAGAAATGCCACATTTCTCCCAAATATATCACATCTTCTCCAAGACATACCAGGGTTCCCCCTTCAAATAGGACCTTTTCACCCACAAATACCTGTTTTATCCCCAAAAGAGGACAGTTTCTGCCAGAAAGGCCACATTTCTCCCAAATATATCACATCTTCTCCAAGAAATACCAGGTATCCCCTGGAAATAGGACCTTTTCTCCCACAAGTACCTGTTTTAGCCCCAAAGGAGGTCAGTTTCTGCCAGAAAGGCCAGATTTCTCCAAAATAGATCACATCTTCTCCAAGAAATACCAGGTTTCCCCCTTCAAATAGGACCTTTTCATCCACAAATAACTCTGTTATACCCAAAATAGGACAGTTTCTTCCAGAAATGCCACATTTCTCCCAAATAGATCACATCTCCTGCAAGAAATACCAGGTTTCCCCCTTGAAACAGAACCTTTTCACATACAAATACCAGCCTTCTCCCCCCACATTGAACATTTTCTTCCAGAATGGCCACATTTCTCCCAAATAGATCACATCTTCTCCAAGAAATACCACGTTTCCCCCTTCAAATAGGACCTTTTCTCCCACAAATACCTCTGTTATCCCCAAAAGAGGACAGTTTCTTCCAGACATGCCACATTTCTCCCAAATATATCACATTTTCTCCAAGAAATACCAGGGTTCCCCCTTCAAATAAAACCTTTTCACCCACAAATACCTCTTTTATCCCCAAAAGAGGACAGTTTCTTCCAGAAATGCCACATTTCTCACAAATATATCACATCTTCTCCAAGAAATACCAGCTTTCCCCCTTGAAATAGGACCTTTTCACCCACAAATACCTCTTTTATCCCCAAAAGAGGACAGTTTCTGCCAGACATGCCAGATTTCTCCCAAATAGATCACATCTTCTCCAAGAAATACCAGGTTTCCCCCTTCAAATAGGAACTTTTCTCCCACAGATACCTGTTTGATCCCCAAAATAGGACAGTTTCTTCCAGACATGCCACATTTCTCCCAAATAGATCACATCTTCTCCAAGAAATACAAGGATTCCTCCTGAAATAGGACCTTTTCACCCACAAGTACCGGTTTTATCCCCAAAGGAGGACAGTTTCTTCCAGAAAGGCCACATTTCTCCCAAATATATCACATCTTCTCCAAGACATACCAGGGTTCCCCCATCAAATAGGGCATTTTCACCCACAAATACCTCTTTTATCCCCAAAAGAGGGCAGTTTCTTCCAGAAAGGCCACATTTCTCCCAAATATATCACATCTTCTCCTAGAAATACCAGGTTTTCCCCTGGAAATAGGACCTTTTCTCCCACAAGTGCCTGTTTTATCCCCAAAAGAGGACAGTTTCTACCAGAAATGCCACATTTCTCCCAAATAGATCACATCTTCTCCAAGAAATACCAGCTTTCCCCCTTCAAATAGGACCTTTTCATCCACAAATACCTGTTTTATCCCCAAAATAGGACAGTTTCTTCCTGACATGCCACATTTCTCCCAAATATATCACATCTTCTCCAAGTAATACCAGGTTTCCCCCTTCAAATAGGACCTTTTCACCCACAAATACCTCTTTTATCCCCAAAAGAGGACAGTTTCTTGCAGAAATGCCACATTTCTCCCAAATATATCACATCTTCTCCAAGAAATACCACGTTTCCCCCTTCAAATAGGACCTTTTCACCCACAAATACCTGTTTTATCCCCAAAAGAGGACAGTTTCTTCCAGAAAGGCCAGATTTCTCCCAAATATATCACATCTTCTCCAAGAAATACCAGGTTTCCCCCTTCAAATAGGACCTTTTCACCCACAAATACCTCTTTTATCCCCAAAAGAGGACAGTTTCTTCCAGAAATGCCACATTTCTCCCAAATATATCACATCTTCTCCAAGAAATACCAGGATTCCTCCTGAAATAGGACCTTTTCTCCCACAAATACCACCCTTCTCCCCCCAAATAGGACAGTTTCTTCCAGAAATGCCAGATTTCTCCCAAATAGATCACATCTTCTCCAAGAAATACCAGCTTTCCCCCTTCAAATAGGACCTTTTCACCCACAAATACCTCTTGTATCCCCAAAAGAGGACAGTTTCTTCCAGAAAGGCCACATTTCTCCCAAATATACCTCATCTTCTCCAAGAAATGCCAGCTTTCCCCCTTCAAATAGGACCTTTTCACCCACAAATTCCTGTTTTATCCCCAAAATAGGACAGTTTCTTCCAGACATGCCACATTTCTCCCAAACATATCACATCTTCTCCAAGAAATACCAGGTTTCCCCCTTCAAATAGGACCTTTTCACCCACAAATACCTCTTTTATCCCCAAAAGAGGACAGTTTCTTCCAGAAATGCCTGATTTCTCCCAAATATATCACGTCTTCTCCAAGAAATACCAGGTTTCCCACCTCAAATAGGACCTTTTCACCCACTAATACCAGGCTTCTCCCCCCAAATAGGACATTTTCTTCCAGAAATGCCACATTTCTCCCAAATATATCACATCTTCTCCAAGAAATACCAGGTTTCCCCCTTCAAATAGGACCTTTTCTCCCACAAATACCTGGTTTATCCCCAAAAGAGGACAGTTTCTTCCAGAAATGCCACATTTCTCCCAAATATATCACATCTTCTCCAAGAAATACCAGGGTTCCCCCTTCAAATAGGACCTTTTCACCCAGAAATACCTCTTTGATCCCCAAAATAGGACAGTTTCTTCCAGAAATGCCACATTTCTCCCAAATATATCACATCTCCTCCAAGAAATACCATGTTTCCCCCTTCAAATAGGACCTTTTCACCCACTAATACAAGGCTTCTCCCCCCAAATACGACATTTTCTTCCAGAAATGCCACATTTCTCCCAAATATATCACATCTTCTCCAAGAAATACCAGCTTTCCCCCTTCAAATAGGACCTTATCACCCACAAATACCTGTTTGATCCCCAAAAGAGGACAGTTTCTTCCAGACATGCCACATTTCTCCCAAATATATCACATCTTCTCCAAGAAATACCAGGTTTCCCCCTTCAAATAGGACCTTTTCTCCCACAAATACCTGTTTTATCCCCAAAATAGGACAGTTTCTGCCAGAAATGCCAGATTTCTCCCAAATACATCACATCTCCTCCAAGAAATACCAGGATTCCTCCTGAAATAGGACCTTTTCTCCCACAAATACCAGCCTTCTCCCCCCAAATTGGACATTTTCTTCCAGATATGCCACATTTCTCCCAAATATATCACATCTTCTCCAAGAAATACCATGTTTCCCCCTTCAAAATGGACCTTTTCACCCTCAAATACCTCTTTTATCCCCAAAATAGAACAGTTTCTTCCTGAAATGCCACATTTCACCCAAACATATCACATCTTCTCCTAGAAATACCAGGATACCCCCTTCAAATAGGACCTTTTCACCCACAAGTACCTGTTTTATTCCCAAAAGAGGACAGTTTCTTCCAGACATGCCACATTTCTCCCAAACATATCACATCTTCTCCAAGAAATACCAGGATTTCTCCCTTCAAATAGGACCTTTTCTCCCACAAATACCAGCCTTTTCCCCCAAAATAAGACAGTTTCTTCCAGAAATGCCACATTTCTCCCAAATAGATCACATCTTCTCCAAGATATACCAGGTTTTCCCACTTCAAATAGGACCTTTTCACCCACAAATACCTCTTTTATCCCCAAAATACGAAAGTTTCTTCCAGAAATGCCACATTTCTCCCAAATATATCACATCTTCTCCAAGAAATACCAGGGTTCCCCCTTCAAATAGGACCTTTTCCCCCAAAAAAACTCTTTTATCCCCAAAAGAGGACAGTTTCTTCCAGACATGCCACATTTCTCCCAAATAGATCACATCTTCTCCAAGAAATACCAGGGTTCCCCCTTGAAATAGGACCTTTTCACCCACAAATACCTCTTTTATCCCCAAAAGAGGACAGTTTCTTCCAGAAAGGCCACATTTCTCCCAAATATATCACATCTTCTCCAAGAAATACCAGGATTCCTCCTGAAATAGGACCTTTTCTCCCACAAATACCACCCTTCTCCCCCCAAATAGGACAGTTTCTTCCAGAAATGCCAGATTTCTCCCAAATAGATCACATCTTCTCCAAGAAATACCAGCTTTCCCCCTTAAAATAGGAAATTTTCACCCACAAATACCTCTTGTATCTCCAAAATAGGACAGTTTCTTCCAGAAAGGCCACATTTCTCCCAAATATATCACATGTTCTCCAAGAAATACCAGGTTTCCCCCTTCAAATAGGACCTCTTCACCCACAAATACCTCTTTTAACCACAAAAGAGGACATTTTCTTCCAGAAAGGCCACATTTCTCCCAAATATATCACATCTTCTCCAAGAAATACCACGTTTCCCCCTTCAAATAGGACCTTTTCACCCACAAATACCTCTTTTATCCCCAAAATAGGACAGTTTCTTCCAGAAATGCCACATTTCTCCCAAATATATCACATCTTCTCCAAGAAATACCAGGTTTCCCCCTTCAAATAGGACCTTTTCACCCACAAATACCTGTTTTATCCCCAAAATAGGACAGTTTCTTACAGAAAGGCCACATTTCTCCCAAATAGATCACATCTTCTCCAAGAAATACCAGGTTTTCCCCTGGAAATAGGACCTTTTCACCCACAAATACCTGTTTTATTCCCAAAGTAGGACAGTTTCTTCCAGAAATGCCACATTTCTCCCAAATATATCACATCTTCTCCAAGAAATACCAGGTTTCCCACTTCAAATAGGACCTTTTCACCCACTAATACCAGGCTTCTCCCCCCAAATAGGACATTTTCTTCCAGAAATGCCGCATTTCTCCCAAATATATCACATCTTCTCCAAGAAATGCCAGGTTTCCCCCTTCAAATAGGAAATTTTCACCCACAAGTACCTGGTTTATCCCCAAAAGAGGACAGTTTCTTCCAGAAATGCCACATTTCTCCCAAATATATCACATCTTCTCCAAGAAATACAAGGGTTCCCCCTTCAAATAGGACCTTTAAATCCACAAATACCTCTTTGATCCCCAAAATAGGACAGTTTCTGCCAGAAATGCCAGATTTCTCCCAAAGAGATCACATCTCCTCCAAGAAATACCAGGATTCCTCCTGAAATAGGACCTTTTCTCCCACAAATACCAGCCTTCTCCCCCCAAATTGGATATTTTCTTCCAGAAAGGCCACATATCACCCAAATATATCACATCTTCTCCAAGAAATACCAGGTTTCCCCCTTCAAATAGGACCTTTTCAACCACAAATACCTCTTTTATCCCCAAAATAGAACAGTTTCTTCCAGAAATGCCACATTTCACCCAAACATATCACATCTTCTTCAAGAAATACCAGGATACCTCCTTCAAATAGGACCTTTTCACCCACAAATACCTCTTTTATCCCCAAAAGAGGACAGTTTCTTCCAGACATGCCTCATTTCTCCCAAACATATCACATCTCCTCCAAGAAATACCAGGATTTCTCCTGAAATAGGACCTTTTCTCCCACAAATACCAGCCTTTTCCCCCCAAAAGAGGACAGTTTCTTCCAGAAATGCCACATTTCTCCCAAATATATCACATCTTCTCCAAGAAATACCAGGTTTTCCCCTGGAAATAGGACCTTTTCACCCACAAATACCTCTTTTATCCCCAAAAGAGGACAGATTTTTCCAGAAATGCCACATTTCTCCCAAACATATCACATCTTCTCCAAGAAATACCAGGTTTCCCCCTTCAAATAGGAACTTTTCATCCACAAATACCTCTTTTATCCCCAAAAGAGGACAGTTTCTTCCAGACATGCCACATTTCTCCCAAATATATCACATCTTCTCCAAGAAATACCAGGTTTCCCCCTTCAAATAGGACCTTGTCACCCACAGATTCCTGTTTTATCTTTTTGTTCCGAGCGACTTTTCGTTTTTGAGTGTTTATCCGCTGTTACACTTCAGCATTCTGTGACAAATAAAATAGAAGAGGAAAGCCCCACTAATAAGGCAGCAAGAAGGTCCAGTAGCCACACACGTTGTGCTTTCAGGGAGCACGTTCCAGAAAGTCGAGAGTTGTGGCTTCTTTCCTGCGGAGATAAAACCCCCTTTTTTCAGGCAATGCTGGACGCTGAATTCTCTCCTTCTCGGCATAGGAATACCGCTCCTTCGCTCTCGTGGCTCGAAAGCGGCACTCGCGCTGAACCGCTCCGTAGAGTCTGCAGTTGCTGTCCGGTCCATCGCGGTTCTGCCCGAGTGCCGCTTGCAGCCTTCAGCAGCGCTCTCGTTTCTCTCGGATGCCGGGAAAGAGCGACTTCAGCCGGATGCTTTGCTCCGACGAGTGAGCGGCTTCTTCTGCGCACATCGCAATGGAGCGCTTCTGACTTCTCCTTCTGTCCATGCAGAATGCACTACGCTTCTCTCTCATTCTTATCCCTTTTTCCGAGCGACATTTCGTTTTGGAGTGTTTATCCGATGCTACACTTCAGCATTCTGTGACGAATAGAGTAGAAGTGGAAACCACACTAATAAGGCAGCTAGAAGTTCGAGGAGCGACACACGTTGTGCTTTCGGGGAGGACGTTCCAGAAAGTCGAGAGTTGTGGCTTCTTTCCTGCGGAGAAAAAACCCCCTGTTTTCAGGCAATGCAGGACGCTGAATTCGCTCGTTCTCGGCATAGGAATGCCGCTCCTCCTCTCTCGTGGCTCGAAAGCGGCATTTGCGCTGAACCACACCGGACAGTCTGCAGTTGCAGACTACTGAATAGCCTGAAAACAGGGGGTTTTTTCTCCGCAGGAAAGAAGCCACAACTCTCGACTTTCTGGAACGTCCTCCCTGAAAGCACTACGTGCTTCGCCCCTCGAACTTCTAGCTGCCTTATTAGTGGGGCTTTTCCCTTCTACTCTATTCGTCACAGAATGCTGAAGTGTAGCATCGGATAAACACTCCAAAACGAAATGTCGCTCGGAAAAAGGGATAAGAATGAGAGAGAAGCGTAGTGCGTTCTGCATGGACACATGGAGAAGTCAGAAGATCCATTGCGATGTGCGCAGAAGAAGCCGCTCACTTGCCTGAGAAAAGCATCCGGCTGAAGTCGCTCTTTCCCGGCATCCGAGAGAAACGAGAGCGCTGCTGAAGGCTGCAAGCGGCACTCGGGCAGAACCGCGATGGACCGGACAGCAACTGCAGACTCTCCGGAGCGGTTCAGAGCGAGTGCCGCTTTCGAGCCACGAGAGCGAAGGAGCGGTATTCCTATGCCGAGAAGGTGCGAATTCAGCGTCCTGGAATGCCTGAAAACAGGGGTATTTTTCTCCGCAGGAAAGAAGCCACAACTCTCGACTTTCTGGAACGTCCTCCCTGAAAGCACAAAGTGTGTGGCTACTGGACCTTCTAGCTGCCTTATTAGTGGGGCTTTTCTCTTCTACTCTATTCGTCACAGAATGCTGAATTGTAGCATCGGATAAACACTCCAAAACGAAATGTCGCTCGGAAGGAAGGGATAAGAATGAGAGAGAAGCGTAGTGCATTCTGCATGGACACATGGAGAAGTCAGAAGCGCTCCATTGCGATGTGCGCAGAAGAAGCCGCTCACTCGTCGAAGAAAAGCATCCGGCTGAAGTTGCTCTTTCCCGGCATCCGAGAGAAACGAGAGCGCTGCTGAAGGCTGCAAGCGGCACTCGGGCAGAACCGCGATGGACCGGACAGCAACTGCAGACTCTCCGGAGCGGTTCAGCGCGAGTGCCGCTTTCGAGCCACGAGAGCGAAGGAGCGGTATTGAAATGCCGAGAAGGAGCGAATTCAGCGTCCAGCATTGCCTGAAAACAGGGGGTTTTTTCTCCGCAGGAAAGAAGCCACAACTCTCGACTTTCTGGAACGTCCTCCCCGAAAGCACAACGTGTGTCGCTCCTCGAACTTCTAGCTGCCTTATTAGTGTGGTTTCCACTTCTACTCTATTCGTCACAGAATGCTGAAGTGTAGCATCGGATAAACACTCCAAAACGAAATGTCGCTCGGAAAAAGGGATAAGAATGAGAGAGAAGCGTAGTGCATTCTGCATGGACAGAAGGAGAAGTCAGAAGCGCTCCATTGCGATGTGCGCAGAAGAAGCCGCTCACTCGTCGGAGCAAAGCATCCGGCTGAAGTCGCTCTTTCCCGGCATCCGAGAGAAACGAGAGCGCTGCTGAAGGCTGCAAGCGGCACTCGGGCAGAACCGCGATGGACCGGACAGCAACTGCAGACTCTCCGGAGCGGTTCAGAGCGAGTGCCGCTTTCGAGCCACGAGAGCGAAGGAGCGGTATTCCTATGCCGAGAAGGTGCGAATTCAGCGTCCTGCATTGCCTGAAAAAAGGTGTTTTTTTTTTTCGCAGGAAAGAAGCCACAACTCTCGACTTTCTGGAACGTCCTCCCTGAAAGCACAAGGTGTGTGGCTACTGGACCTTCTAGCTGCCTTATTAGTGGGCCTTTCCTCATCTATTTTATTCGTCACAGAATGCTGAAGTGTAGCATCGGATAAACACTCCAAAACGAAAAGTCGCTCGGAACAAAGGGATAAAACAGGAATCTGTGGGTGACAAGGTCCTATTTCGGGAGGAAACCTGGTATTTCTTGGAGAAGATGTGATATATTTGGGAGAAATGTGGCATTTCTGGAAGAAACTGTCCTCTTTTGGGGATAAAAGAGGTATTTGTGGGTGAAAAGGTCCTATTTTAAGGGGGAACCCTGGTATTTCTTGGAGAAGATGTGATCTATTTGGGAGAAATGTGGCATGTCTGGAAGAAACTGTCCTCTTTTTGGGATAAAAGAGGTATTTGTGGGTGAAAAGGTCCTATTTGAAGGGGGAATCCTGGTATTTCTTGGAGGAGATGTGATATATTTGGGAGAAATGTGGCATTTCTGGAAGAAACTGTCCTATTTGAGGGATAAAAGAGGTATTTGTGGGTGAAAAGGTCCTATTTAAGGAGGAATACTGGTATTTCTTGGAGAAGATGTGATATATTTGGGAGAAATGTGGCCTTTCTATAAGAAACTGTCCTCTTTTGGGGATAAAAGAGGTATTTGTGGGTGAAAAGGTCGTATTTGAAGGGGGAAACCTGGTATTTCTTGGAGAAGATGTGATATATTTGGGAGAAATGTGGCATGTCTGGAAGAAGCTGTCCTATTTTGGGGATAAAAGAGGTATTTCATGGAGAAAAGGTCCTATTTGAAGGGGGAACCGTGGTATTTCTTGGAGAAGATGTGATCTATTTGGGAGAAATGTGGCATGTCTGGAAGAAACTGTCCTCTTTTGGGGATAAAACAGGTACTTGTCGGTGAAAAGGTCCTATTTGAAGGGGGTATCCTGGTATTTCTTGGAGAAGATGTGATATGTTTGGGTGAAATGTGGCATTTCTGGAAGAAACTGTTCTATTTTGGGGATAAAAGAGGTATTTGTGGGTGAAAAGGTCCAATTTGAAGGGGGAAAGCTGGTATTTCTTGGAGAAGATGTGATATATTTGGGTGATATGTGGCATGTCTGGAAGAAAATGTCCTATTTGGGGGGAGAAGGCTGGTATTTGTGGGAGAAAAGGTCCTATTTCAGGAGGAATCCTGGTATTTCTTGGAGGAGATGTGATCTATTTGGGAGAAATCTGGCATTTCTGGAAGAAACTGTCCTCTTTTGGGGATAAAACAGGAATTTGTGGGTGAAAATTTCCTATTTGAAGGGGGAAACCTGGTATTTCTTGGAGAAGATGTGATATATTTGGGAGAAATGTGGCATTTCTGGAAGAAACTGTCCTCTTTTTGGGATAAAACAGGTATTTGAGGGTGAAAAGGTCCTATTTGAAGGGGGAACCCTGGTATTTCTTGGAGAAGATGTGATATATTTGGGAGAAATGTGGCATGTCTGGAAGAAAATGTCCTATTTGGGGGGAGAAGGGTGGTATTTGTGGGAGAAAAGTTCCTATTTCAGGAGGAATCCTGTTATTTCTTGGAGGAGATGTGATATGTTTGGGAGAAATGTGCCATTTCTGGAAGAAACTGTCCTCTTTTGGGGATAAAAGAGGTATTTGTGGGTGAAAAGGTC
Organism: Lophura swinhoii; assembly: GCA_030408155.1. Lineage (NCBI taxonomy): Eukaryota > Metazoa > Chordata > Aves > Galliformes > Phasianidae > Lophura > Lophura swinhoii. The sequence continues at coordinate 409,766 of CM059462.1, read as the reverse complement.
CTATTTGAAGGGGGAAACCTGGTATTTCTTGGAGAAGATGTGATATGTTTGGGAGAAATGTGGCATTTCTGGTAGAAACTGTCCTCTTTTGGGGATAAAAGAGGTATTTGTGGGAGAAAAGGTCCTATTTGAAGGGGGAAACCTGGTATTTCTTGGAGAAGATGTGATATATTTGGGAGAAATGTGGCATGTCTGGAAGAAACTGCCCTATTTTGGGGATAAAATAGGTATTAGTGGGTGAAAAGGTCCTATTTGAAGGGGGAAAGCTGGTATTTCTTGGAGAAGATGTGGTATATTTGGGAGAAATGTGGCATTTCTGGAAGAAACTGTCCTCTTATCGGGATAAAACAGGTATTTGTGGGTGAAAACGTTGTATTTGAAGAGGGAAACCTGTTATTTCTTGGAGAAGATGTGATATATTTGGGAGAAATGTGGCATTTCTGGAAGAAACTGTCCTATTTTGGGGATAAAACAGGTATTTGTGGGTGAAAAGGTCCTATTTGAAGGGGGAAACCTGGTATTTCTTGGAGAAGATGTGATATATTTGTGAGAAATGTGGCATTTCTGGAAGAAACTGTCCTCTTTTGGGGATAAAAGAGGTTTTTGTGGGTGAAAAGGTCCTATTTGAAGGGGGAAACCTGGTATTTCTTGGAGAAGATGTGATCTATTTGGGAGAAATGTGGCCTTTCTGGAAGAAACTGTCCTATTTTGGGGATAAAAGAGGTATTTGTGGGTGAAAAGGTCCTATTTGAAGGGGGAAGCGTGGTATTTCTTGGAGAAGATGTGATCTATTTGGGAGAAATGTGGCATTTCTTTAAGAAAATGTCCAATTTGGGGGGAGAAGGCTGGTAGTTTTGGGTGAGAAGGTCCTATTTCAGGAGGAATCCTGGCATTTCTTGGAGAAGATGTGATATATTTGGGAGAAATGTGGCCTTTCAGGAAGAAACTGTCCTCTTTTGGGGATAAAAGAGGTATTAGTAGTTGAAAAGATCCTATTTGAAGGGGGAAAGCTGGTATTTCTTGGAGAAGATGTGATATATTTGGGAGAAATGTGGCATTTCTGGAAGAAACTGTCCTATTTGGGGGGAGAAGCCTGCTATTAGTGGGTGAAAAGGTCCTATTTGAAGGGGGAAAGCTGGTATTTCTAGGAGAAGATGTGATATATTTGGGAGAAATATGGCATTTCTGGAAGAAACTGTCGTATTTTGGGGATAAAACGGGTATTGGTGGATGAAAAGGTCCTATTTGAAGGGGGAAACCTGGTATTTCTTGGAGAAGATGTGATATATTTGGGAGAAATGTGGCATTTCTGGAAGAAACTGTCCTCTTTTGGGGATAAAACAGGTATTTGTGGGTGAAAAGGTCCCATATTGAAGGGGGAATCCTGGTATTTCTTGGGGAAGATGTGATATATTTGGGAGAAATGTGGCATGTCTGGAAGAAACTGTCCTCTTTTGGGGATAAAACAGGTATTTGTGGGTGAAAAGGTCCCATATTGAAGGGGGAATCCTGGTATTTCTTGGAGAAGATGTGATATATTTGGGAGAAATGTGGCATGTCTGGAAGAAAATGTCCTATTTGGGGGGAGAAGGCTGGTACTTGTGGGAGAAAAGGTCCTATTTCAGGAGGAATCCTGGTATTTCTTGGAGGAGATGTGATATGTTTGGGAGAAATGTGGCCTTTCTGGAAGAAACTGTCCTCTTTTGGGGATAAAACAGGTATTTGTGGGTGAAAATTTCCTATTTGAAGGGGGAAACCTGGTATTTCTTGGAGAAGATGTGGTATATTTGGGAGAAATGTGGCATTTCTGGAAGAAACTGTCCTCTTTTGGGGATAAAACAGGTATTTGTGGGTGAAAATTTCCTATTTGAAGGGGGAAACCTGGTATTTCTTGGAGAAGATGTGATATATTTGGGAGAAATGTGGCATTTCTGGAAGAAACTGTCCTCTTTTGGGGATAAAACAGGTATTTGTGGGTGAAAAGGTCCTATTTGAAGGGGGAAAGCTGGTATATCTTGGAGAAGATGTGATATATTTGGGAGAAATCTGGCATTTCTGGAAGAATATGTTCAATTTGAGGGATAAAACAGGTATTTGTGGTTGAAAAGGTCCTATTTGAAGGGGGAAAGCTGGTATTTCTTGGAGAAGATGTGATATATTTGGGAGAAATGTGGCATGTCTGGAAGAAACTGTCCTCTTTTGGGGATAAAACAGGTATTTGTGGGTGAAAAGGTCCTATTTGAAGGGGGAAAGCTGGTATTTCTTGGAGAAGATGTGGTATATTTGGGAGAAATGTGGCATTTCTGGAAGAAACTGTCCTATTTTGGCGATAAAACAGGTATTTGTGGGTGAAACGTTGAATTTGAAGGGGGAAACCTGTTATTTCTTGGAGAAGATGTGATATATTTGGGAGAAATGTGGCATGTCTGGAAGAAACTGTCCTCTTTTGGGGATAAAACAGGTATTAGTGGGTGAAAAGGTCCTATTTGAAGGGGGAAAGCTGGTATTTCTTGAAGAAGATGTGATCTATTTGGGAGTAATGTGGCATGTCTGGAAGAAAATGTCCTATTTGGGGGGAGAAGGGTGGTATTTGTGGGAGAAAAGTTCCTATTTCAGGAGGAATCCTGTTATTTCTTGGAGGAGATGTGATATGTTTGGGAGAAATGTGCCATTTCTGGAAGAAACTGTCCTCTTTTGGGGATAAAAGAGGTATTTGTGGGTGAAAAGGTCCTATTTGAAGGGGGAAACCTGGTATTTCTTGGAGAAGATGTGATATGTTTGGGAGAAATGTGGCATTTCTGGAAGAAACTGTCCTCTTTTGGGGATAAAACAGGTATTTGTGGGAGAAAAGGTCCTATTTGAAGGGGGAAACCTGGTATTTCTTGGAGAAGATGTGATATATTTGGGAGAAATGTGGCATGTCTGGAAGAAACTGCCCTATTTTGGGGATAAAATAGGTATTAGTGGGTGAAAAGGTCCTATTTGAAGGGGGAAAGCTGGTATTTCTTGGAGAAGATGTGGTATATTTGGGAGAAATGTGGCATTTCTGGAAGAAACTGTCCTCTTATGGGGATAAAACAGGTATTTGTGGGTGAAAACGTTGTATTTGAAGAGGGAAACCTGTTATTTCTTGGAGAAGATGTGATATATTTGGGAGAAATGTGGCATTTCTGGAAGAAACTGTCCTATTTTGGGGATAAAACAGGTATTTGTGGGTGAAAAGGTCCTATTTGAAGGGGGAAACCTGGTATTTCTTGGGGAAGATGTGATATATTTGTGAGAAATGTGGCATTTCTGGAAGAAACTGTCCTCTTTTGGGGATAAAAGAGGTTTTTGTGGGTGAAAAGGTCCTATTTGAAGGGGGAAACCCGGTATTTCTTGGAGAAGATGTGATCTATTTGGAGAAATGTGGCCTTTCTGGAAGAAACTGTCCTATTTTGGGGATAAAAGAGGTATTTGTGGGTGAAAAGGTCCTATTTGAAGGGGGAAGCGTGGTATTTCTTGGAGAAGATGTGATCTATTTGGGAGAAATGTGGCATGTCTGGAAGAAAATGTCCTATTTGGGGGAGAAGGCTGGTAGTTTTGGGTGAGAAGGTCCTATTTCAGGAGGAATCCCGGCATTTCTTGGAGAAGATGTGATATATTTGGGAGAAATGTGGCCTTTCTGGAAGAAACTGTCCTCTTTTGGGGATAAAAGAGGTATTAGTAGTTGAAAAGATCCTATTTGAAGGGGGAAAGCTGGTATTTCTTGGAGAAGATGTGATATATTTGGGAGAAATGTGGCATTTCTGGAAGAAACTGTCCTATTTGGGGGGAGAAGCCTGCTATTAGTGGGTGAAAAGGTCCTATTTGAAGGGGGAAAGCTGGTATTTCTAGGAGAAGATGTGATATATTTGGGAGAAATATGGCATTTCTGGAAGAAACTGTCGTATTTTGGGGATAAAACAGGTATTGGTGGATGAAAAGGTCCTATTTGAAGGGGGAAACCTGGTATTTCTTGGAGAAGATGTGATATATTTGGGAGAAATGTGGCATTTCTGGAAGAAACTGTCCTCTTTTGGGGATAAAAGAGGTATTTGTGGGTGAAAAGGTCCCATATTGAAGGGGGAATCCTGGTATTTCTTGGGGAAGATGTGATATATTTGGGAGAAATGTGGCATGTCTGGAAGAAACTGTCCTCTTTTGGGGATAAAACAGGTATTTGTGGGTGAAAAGGTCCCATATTGAAGGGGGAACCCTGGTATTTCTTGGAGAAGATGTGATATATTTGGGAGAAATGTGGCATGTCTGGAAGAAAATGTCCTATTTGGGGGGAGAAGGCTGGTACTTGTGGGAGAAAAGGTCCTATTTCAGGAGGAATCCTGGTATTTCTTGGAGAAGATGTGATATGTTTGGGAGAAATGTGGCCTTTCTGGAAGAAACTGTCCTCTTTTGGGGATAAAACAGGTATTTGTGGGTGAAAATTTCCTATTTGAAGGGGGAAACCTGGTATTTCTTGGAGAAGATGTGGTATATTTGGGAGAAATCTGGCATTTCTGGAAGAAACTGTCCTCTTTTGGGGATAAAACAGGTATTTGTGGGTGAAAAATTTCCTATTTGAAGGGGGAAACCTGGTATTTCTTGGAGAAGATGTGATATATTTGGGAGAAATGTGGCATTTCTGGAAGAAACTGTCCTCTTTTGGGGATAAAACAGGTATTTGTGGGTGAAAAGGTCCTATTTGAAGGGGGAAAGCTGGTATATCTTGGAGAAGATGTGATATATTTGGGAGAAATCTGGCATTTCTGGAAGAATATGTTCAATTTGAGAGATAAAACAGGTATTTGTGGTTGAAAAGGTCCTATTTGAAGGGGGAAAGCTGGTATTTCTTGGAGAAGATGTGATATATTTGGGAGAAATGTGGCATGTCTGGAAGAAACTGTCCTCTTTTAGGGATAAAACAGGTATTTGTGGGTGAAAAGGTCCTATTTGAAGGGGGAAAGCTGGTATTTCTTGGAGAAGATGTGGTATATTTGGGAGAAATGTGGCATTTCTGGAAGAAACTGTCCTATTTTGGGGATAAAACAGGTATTTGTGGGTGAAACGTTGAATTTGAAGGGGGAAACCTGTTATTTCTTGGAGAAGATGTGATATATTTGGGAGAAATCTGGCATTCCCTGGAAGAAACTGTCCTCTTTTGGGGATAAAACAGGTATTAGTGGGTGAAAAGGTCCTATTTGAAGGGGGAAAGCTGGTATTTCTTGGAGAAGATGTGATCTATTTGGGAGTAATGTGGCATGTCTGGAAGTAAATGTCCAATTTGGGGGGAGAAGGCTGGTAGTTTTGGGTGAGAAGGTCCTATTTCAGGAGGAATCCTGGTATTTCTTGAGAAGATGTGATATATTTGGGAGAAATGTGGCATTTCTGGAAGAAAATGTCCAATTTGGGGGGAGAAGGCTGGTAGTTTTGGGTGAGAAGGTCCTAATTCAGGAGGAATCCTGGCATTTCATGGAGAAGATGTGATATATTTGGGAGAAATGTGGCATTTCTGGAAGAAAATGTCCTCTTTTGGGGATAAAAGAGGTATTTCATGGAGAGAAGGTCCTAAATCAAGGGGGAAACCTGGTATTTCTTGGAGAAGATGTGATATATTTGGGAGAAATGTGGCCTTTCTGGAAGAAACTGTCCTCTTTTGGGGATAAAAGAGGTATTTGTGGGTGAAAAGGTCCTATTTCAGGAGGAATCCTGGTATTTCTTGGAGAAGATGTGATATATTGGGAGAAATGTGGCCTCTCTATAAGAAACTGTCCTCTTTTGGGATAAAGAGGTACTTGTGGGTGAAAAGGTCCTATTTGAAGGGGGAAAGCTGGTATTTCTTGGAGAAGATGTGATATGTTAGGGTGAAATGTGGCATTTCTGGAAGAAACTGTCCTCTTTTGGGGATAAAAGAGGTATTTGTGGGAGAAAAGTTCCTATTTCAGAGGAATCCTGGTATTTCTTGGAGGAGATGTGATCTATTTGGGAGAAATGTGGCATTTCTGGAAGAAAATGTCCTATTTTGGGGATAAAAGAGGTATTTGTGGGAGAAAAGGTCCTATTTGAAGGGGGAACCCTGGTATTTCTTGGAGAAGATGTGATATATTTGGGAGAAATGTGGCATTTCTGGAAGAAACTGTCCTCTTTTGGGATAAAACAGGTATTTGTGGGTGAAAATTTCCTATTTGAAGGGGAAACCTGGTATTTCTGGAGAAGATATGATATATTTGGGAGAAATTGTGGCATTTCTGGAAGAAACTGTCCTCTTTTGGGGATAAAACAGGTATTTGTGGGTGATAAGGTCCTATTTGAAGGGGGTATCCTGGTATTTCTTGGAGAAGATGTGATATGTTTGGGTGAAATGTGGCATTTCTGGACGTAACTGTTCTATTTTGGGGATAAAAGAGGTATTTGTAGGCGAAAAGGACCTATTTGAAGGGGGAAAGCTGGTATTTCTTGGAGAAGATGTGATATATTTGGGAGAAATCTGGCATTTCTTGAAGAATATGTCCAATTTGAGGGATAAAACAGGTATTTGTTGGTGAAAAGGTCCTATTTGAAGGGGGAAACCTGGTATTTCTTGGAGAAGATGTGATATATTTGGGAGAAATGTGGCCTTTCTGGAAGAAACTGTCCTCTTTTGGGGATAAAAGAGGTATTTGTGGGTGAAAAGGTCCTATTTGAAGGGGGAAACGTGGTATTTCTTGGAGAAGATGTGGTATATTTGGGAGAAATGTGGCATTTCTGGAAGAAACTGTCCTCTTTTGGGATAAAACAGGTATTTGTGGGTGATAAGGTCCTATTTGAAGGGGGTATCCTGGTATTTCTTGGAGAAGATGTGATATGTTTGGGTGAAATGTGGCATTTCTGGACGTAACTGTTCTATTTTGGGGATAAAAGAGGTATTTGTAGGCGAAAAGGACCTATTTGAAGGGGGAAAGCTGGTATTTCTTGGAGAAGATGTGATATATTTGGGTGATATGTGGCCTTTCTGGAAGAAACTGTCCTATTTGGGGGAGAAGGCTGGTATTTGTGGGAGAAAAGTTCCTATTTCAGGAGGAATCCTGGTATTTCTTGGAGGAGATGTGATCTATTTGGGAGAAATCTGGCATTTCTGGCAGAAACTGTCCTATTTTGGGGATAAAAGAGGTATTTGTGGTTGAAAAGGTCCTATTTCAAGGGGGAAAGCTGGTATTTCTTGGAGAAGATGTGATATATTTGGGAGAAATGTGGCATTTCTGGAAGAAACTGTCCTCTTTTGGGGATAAAAGAGGTATTTGTGGGTGAAAAGGTCCTATTTGAAGGGGGAACCCTGGTATTTCTTGGAGAAGATGTGATATATTTGGGAGAAATGTGGCATTTCTGGAAGAAACTGTCCTCTTATGGGGATAGAAGAGGTATTTGTGGGTGAAAAGGTCCTATTTGAAGGGGAAACCTGGTATTTCTTGGAGAAGATGTGATCTATTTGGGAGAAATGTGGCATTTCTGGAAGAATATGTCAAATTTGAGGGATAAAACAGTTATTTGTGGCTGAAAAGGTCCTATTTGAAGGGGGAAACGTGGTATTTCTTGGAGAAGATGTGATATATTTGGTAGAAATGTGGCATGTCTGGAAGAATCTGCCCTATTTTGGGGATAGAACAGGTATTTGTGGGTGAAAAGGTCTATTTGAAGGGGGAAACCTGGTATTTCTTGGCGAAGATGTGGTATATTTGGGAGAAATGTGGCATTTCTGGAAGAAACTGTCCTCTTTTGGGATAAAACAGGTATTTGTGGGTGAAAAGGTCCTATTTGAAGGGGGAAACCTGGTATTTCTTGGAGAAGATGTGATATATTTGGGAGAAATATGGCCTTTCTGGAAGAAACTGTCCTCTTTTGGGGATAAAAGAGGTATTTGTGGGTGAAAAGGTCCTATTTGAAGGGGGAACCCTGGTATTTCTTGGAGAAGATGTGATCTATTAGGGAGAAATGTGGCATTTCTGGAAGAAAATGTCCAATTTGGGGGAGAAGGCTGGTAGTTTTCGGTGAGAAGGTCCGATTTCAGGAGGAATCCTGGTATTTCTTGGAGAAGATGTGATATATTTGGGAGAAATGTGGCATGTCTGGAAGAAGCTGTCCTCTTTTGGGGATAAAAGAGGTATTTGTGGGTGAAAAGGTCCTATTTGAAGGGGGAAACCTGGTATTTCTTGGAGAAGATGTGATATATTTGGGAGAAATGTGGCATGTCTGGAAGAAACTGTCCTCTTTTGGGGATAAAAGAGGTATTTGTGGGAGAAAAGGTCCTATTTGAAGGGGAAACCTGGTATTTCTTGGAGAAGATGTGATCTATTTGGGAGAAATGTGGCCTTTCTGGAAGAAAATGTCCAATTTGGGGGAGAAGGCTGGTAGTTTTGGGTGAGAAGGTCCTATTTCAGGAGGAATCCTGGTATTTCTTGGAGAAGATGTGATATATTTGGGAGAAATGTGGCATTTCTGGAAGAAAATGTCCAATTTGGGGGGAGAAGGCTGGTAGTTTTGGGTGAGAAGGTCCTATTTCAGGAGGAATCCTGGCATTTCTTGGAGAAGATGTGATATATTTGGGAGAAATGTGGCCTTTCCGGAAGAAACTGTCCTCTTTTGGGGATAAAAGAGGTATTAGTGGTTGAAAAGGTCCTATTTGAAGGGCGAAAGCTGGTTTTTCTTGGAGAAGATGTGATATATTTGGGAGAAATTTGGCATTTCTGGAAGAAAATGTCCTCTTTGGGGGATAAAAGAGGTATTTCATGGAGAAAAGGTCCTAATTCAAGGGGGAAACGTGGTATTTCTTGGAGAAGATGTGATATATTTGGGAGAAATGTGGCATTTCTGGAAGAAACTGTCGTATTTTGGGCATAAAACAGGTATTTGTGGTTGAAAAGGTCCTATTTGAAGGGGGAAACGTGGTATTTCTTGGAGAAGATGTGATATATTTGGGAGAAATGTGGCATGTCAGGAAGAAACTGTCCTATTTGTGGATAAAACAGGTATTTGTGGTGAAAAGGTCCTATTTCGAGGGGGAAACCTGGTATTTCTTGGAGAAGATGTGATATATTTGGGAGAAATGAGGCATTTCTGGAAGACAATGTCCAATTTGTGGGGAGAAGCCTGGTATTAGTGGGTGAGAAGGTCCTATTTCAGGAGGAATCCTGGTATTTCTTGGAGAAGATGTGATCTATTTGGGAGAAATGTGGCATTTCTGGAAGAAACTGTCCTCTTTTGGGGATAAAAGAGGTATTTGAGGGTGAATAGGTCCTATTTGAAGGGGGAAAGCTGGTATTTCTTGGAGAAGATGTGATATATTTGGGAGAAATGTGGCATGTCAGGAAGAAACTGTCCTCTTTTGGGGATAAAAGAGGTATTTGTGGGTGATAAGGTCCTATTTGAAGGGGGAAACCTGGTATTTCTGGAGAAGATGTGATCTATTTGGGAGAAATGTGGCATGTCTGGAAGAAAATGTCCTATTTGGGGGATAAAAGTGGTATGTGTGGGTGAAAAGGTCCTATTTGAAGGGGGAAACCTGGTATTTCTTGGAGAAGATGTGATATATTTGGGAGAAATGTGGCATGTCTGGAAGAAAATGTCCTGTTTTGGGGATAAAAGAGGTATTTGTGGGAGAAAAGGTCCTATTTGAAGGGGGAACCGTGGTATTTCTTTGAGGAGATGTGATCTATTTGGGAGAAATGTGGCATGTCTGGAAGAAGCAGTCCTCTTTTGGGGATAAAACAGGTACTTGTGGGTGAAAAGGTCCTATTTGAAGGGGAAAGCTGGTATTTCTTGGAGAAGATGCGATATATTTGGGAGAAATGTGGCATTTCTGGAAGAAACTGTCCTATTTGAGGATAAAAGAGGTATTTGTGGGTGAAAAGGTCCTATTTGAAGGGGGAAACGTGGTATTTCTTGGAGAAGATGCGATATATTTGGGAGAAATCTGGCCATTCTGGAAGAAACTGTCCTCTTTTGGGATAAAACAGTATTTGTGGGTGAAAATTTCCTATTTGAAGGGGGAAACCTGGTATTTCTTGGAGAAGATGTGATATATTTGGGAGAAATGTGGCATTTCTGGAAGAAAACTGTCCTATTTTGGGGATAAAAGAGGTATTTGTGGGTGAAAAGGTCCTATTTGAAGGGGGAAACCTGGTATTTCTTGAGAAGATGTGATATATTTGGGAGAAATGTGGCATTTCTGAAGAAACTGTCCTCTTATGGGGATAGAACAGGTATTAGTGGGTGAAAAGGTCCTATTTCCAGGGGAAAACCTGGTATTTCTTGGAGAAGATGTGATATATTTGGGAGAAATGTGGCATGTCTGGAAGAAAATGTCCTATTTGGGGGGAGAAGGGTGGTATTTGTGGGAGAAAAGTTCCTATTTCAGGAGGAATCCTGGTATTTCTTGGAGGAGATGTGATATGTTTGGGAGAAATGTGCCATTTCTGGAAGAAATTGTCCTCTTTTGGGGATAAAAGGGGTATTTGTGGGTGAAAAGGTACTATTTGAAGGGGGAAACCTGGTATTTCTTGGATAAGATGTGATATGTTTGGGAGAAATATGGCATTTCTGGAAGAATATGTCCAATTTGAGGGATAAAACAGGTATTTGTGGTTGAAAAGGTCCTATTTGAAGGGGGAACCCCGGTATTTCTTGGAGAAGATGTGATATATTTGGGAGAAATGTGGCATGTCTGGAAGAAACTGTCATATTTTGGGGATAAAACAGGTATTTGTGGGTGAAAAGGTCCTATTTGAAGGGGGAAACCTGGTATTTCTTGGAGAAGATGTGGTATATTTGGGAGAAATGTGGCATTTCTGGAAGAAACTGTCCTCTTTTGGGGATAAAACAGGTATTTGTGGGTGAAAACGTTGTATTTGAAGGGGGAAAGCTGGTATTTCTTGGAGAAGATGTGATATATTTGGGAGAAATATGGCCTTTCTGGAAGAAACTGTCCTCTTTTGGGGATAAAAGAGGTATTTGTGGGTGAAAAGGTCCTATTTGAAGGGGGAACCCTGGTATTTCTTGGAGAAGATGTGATCTATTTGGGAGAAATGTGGCATTTCTGGAAGAAAATGTCCAATTTGGGGGGAGAAGGCTGGTAGTTTTCGGTGAGAAGGTCCTATTTCAGGAGGAATCCTGGTATTTCTTGGAGAAGATGTGATATATTTGGGAGAAATGTGGCATTTCTGGAAGAAAATGTCCAATTTGGGGGGAGAAGGCTGGTAGTTCTGGGTGAGAAGGTCCTATTTCAGGAGGAATCCTGGCATTTCTTGGAGAAGATGTGATATATTTGGGAGAAATGTGGCCTTTCTGGAAGAAACTGTCCTCTTTTGGGGATAAAAGAGGTATTAGTGGTTGAAAAGATCCTATTTGAAGGGGGAAAGCTGGTATTTCTTGGAGAAGATGTGATATATTTGGGAGAAATGTGGCATTTCTGGAAGAAAATGTCCTCTTTTGGGGATAAAACAGGTATTTCATGGAGAAAAGGTCCTAATTCAAGGGGGAAAGCTGGTATTTCTTGGTGAAGAGGTGATATATTTGGGAGAAATGTGGCATGTCTGGAAGAAACTGTCGTATTTTGGGCATAAAACAGGTATTTGTGGTTGAAAAGGTCCTATTTGAAGGGGGAAACCTGGTATTTCTTGGAGAAGATGTGATCTATGTGGGAGAAATGTGGCATTTCTGGAAGAAACTGTCCTATTTTGGGTATAAAAGAGGTATGTGTGGGTGAAAAGGTCCTATTTCGAGGGGGAAACCTGGTATTTCTTGGAGAAGATGTGATATATTTGGGAGAAATGAGGCATTTCTGGAAGAAACTGTCCAATTTGTGGGGAGAAGCCTGGTATTAGTGGGTGAGAAGGTCCTATTTCAGGAGGAATCCTGGTATTTCTTGGAGAAGATGTGATATATTTGGGAGAAATGTGGCATTTCTGGAAGAAACTGTCCTCTTTTGGGGATAAAAGAGGTATTTTTGGGTGATATGGTCCTATTTGAAGGGGGAAACGTGGTATTTCTTGGAGAAGATGTGATATATTTGGGAGAAATGTGGCATGTCTGGAAGAAAATGTCCTATTTGGGGGGAGAAGGGTGGTATTTGTGGGAGAAAAGTTCCTATTTCAGGAGGAATCCTGGTATTTCTTGGAGGAGATGTGATATGTTTGGGAGAAATGTGCCATTTCTGGAAGAAATTGTCCTCTTTTGGGGATAAAAGGGGTATTTGTGGGTGAAAAGGTACTATTTGAAGGGGGAAACCTGGTATTTCTTGGATAAGATGTGATATGTTTGGGAGAAATATGGCATTTCTGGAAGAATATGTCCAATTTGAGGGATAAAACAGGTATTTGTGGTTGAAAAGGTCCTATTTGAAGGGGGAACCCCGGTATTTCTTGGAGAAGATGTGATATATTTGGGAGAAATGTGGCATGTCTGGAAGAAACTGTCATATTTTGGGGATAAAACAGGTATTTGTGGGTGAAAAGGTCCTATTTGAAGGGGGAAACCTGGTATTTCTTGGAGAAGATGTGGTATATTTGGGAGAAATGTGGCATTTCTGGAAGAAACTGTCCTCTTTTGGGGATAAAACAGGTATTTGTGGGTGAAAACGTTGTATTTGAAGGGGGAAAGCTGGTATTTCTTGGAGAAGATGTGATATATTTGGGAGAAATATGGCCTTTCTGGAAGAAACTGTCCTCTTTTGGGGATAAAAGAGGTATTTGTGGGTGAAAAGGTCCTATTTGAAGGGGGAACCCTGGTATTTCTTGGAGAAGATGTGATCTATTTGGGAGAAATGTGGCATTTCTGGAAGAAAATGTCCAATTTGGGGGGAGAAGGCTGGTAGTTTTCGGTGAGAAGGTCCTATTTCAGGAGGAATCCTGGTATTTCTTGGAGAAGATGTGATATATTTGGGAGAAATGTGGCATTTCTGGAAGAAAATGTCCAATTTGGGGGGAGAAGGCTGGTAGTTCTGGGTGAGAAGGTCCTATTTCAGGAGGAATCCTGGCATTTCTTGGAGAAGATGTGATATATTTGGGAGAAATGTGGCCTTTCTGGAAGAAACTGTCCTCTTTTGGGGATAAAAGAGGTATTAGTGGTTGAAAAGATCCTATTTGAAGGGGGAAAGCTGGTATTTCTTGGAGAAGATGTGATATATTTGGGAGAAATGTGGCATTTCTGGAAGAAAATGTCCTCTTTTGGGGATAAAACAGGTATTTCATGGAGAAAAGGTCCTAATTCAAGGGGGAAAGCTGGTATTTCTTGGTGAAGAGGTGATATATTTGGGAGAAATGTGGCATGTCTGGAAGAAACTGTCGTATTTTGGGCATAAAACAGGTATTTGTGGTTGAAAAGGTCCTATTTGAAGGGGGAAACCTGGTATTTCTTGGAGAAGATGTGATCTATGTGGGAGAAATGTGGCATTTCTGGAAGAAACTGTCCTATTTTGGGTATAAAAGAGGTATGTGTGGGTGAAAAGGTCCTATTTCGAGGGGGAAACCTGGTATTTCTTGGAGAAGATGTGATATATTTGGGAGAAATGAGGCATTTCTGGAAGAAACTGTCCAATTTGTGGGGAGAAGCCTGGTATTAGTGGGTGAGAAGGTCCTATTTCAGGAGGAATCCTGGTATTTCTTGGAGAAGATGTGATATATTTGGGAGAAATGTGGCATTTCTGGAAGAAACTGTCCTCTTTTGGGGATAAAAGAGGTATTTTTGGGTGATATGGTCCTATTTGAAGGGGGAAACGTGGTATTTCTTGGAGAAGATGTGATATATTTGGGAGAAATGTGGCATTTCTGGAAGAAACTGTCCTCTTTTGGGGATAAAAGAGGTATTTATGGGTGAAAAGGTCCTATTTGAAGGGGGAACCCTGGTATTTCTTGGAGAAGATGTGATCTATTTGGGAGAAATGTGGCATGTCAGGAAGAAACTGTCCTCTTTTGGGGATAAAAGAGGTATGTGTGGGTGAAAAGGTCCTATTTCCAGGGGAAAACCTGGTATTTCTTGGAGAAGATGTGATCTATTTGGGAGAAATGTGGCATTTCTGGAAGAAAATGTCCTATTTGGGGGGAGAAGGGTGGTATTTGTGGGAGAAAAGTTCCTATTTCAGGAGGAATCCTGGTATTTCTTGGAGGAGATGTGATATGTTTGGGAGAAATGTGCCATTTCTGGAAGAAACTGTCCTCTTTTGGGGATAAAAGAGGTATTTGTGGGTGAAAAGGTCCTATTTGAAGGGGGAAACCTGGTATTTCTTGGAGAAGATGTGATATATTTGGGAGAAATATGGCATTTCTGGAAGAATATGTCCAATTTGAGGGATAAAACAGTTATTTGTCGGTGAAAAGGTCCTATTTGAAGGGGGAAACGTGGTATTTCTTGGAGAAGATGTGATATATTTGGTAGAAATGTGGCATGCCTGGAAGAATCTGCCCTATTTTGGGGATAGAACAGGTATTTGTGGGTGAAAAGGTCCTATTTGAAGGGGGAAACCTGGTATTTCTTGGCGAAGATGTGGTATATTTGGGAGAAATGTGGCATTTCTGGAAGAAACTGTCGTATTTTGGGGATAAAACAGGTATTTGAGGGTGAAAACGTTGTATTTGAAGGGGGAAACCTGTTATTTCTTGGAGAAGATGTGATATATTTGGGAGAAATGTGGCATTTCTGGAAGAAACTGTCCTCTTTTGGGGATAAAAGAGGTATTTGTGGGTGAAAAGGTCCTATTTGAAGGGGGAAACGTGGTATTTCTTGGAGAAGATGTGATATATTTGGGAGAAATGTGGCATTTCTGGAAGAAACTGTCCTATTTTGGGGATAAAAGAGGTATTTGTGGGTGATAAGGTCCTATTTGAAGGGGGAACCCCGGTATTTCTTGGAGAAGATGTGATATATTTGGGAGAAATGTGGCATGTCTGGAAGAAGCTGTCCTATTTTGGGGATAAAAGAGGTATTTGTGGTTGAAAAGGTCCTATTTGAAGGGGTAAACGTGGTATTTCTTGGAGAAGATGTGATATATTTGGGAGAAATGTGGCATGTCTGGAAGAAACTGTCCTCTTTTGGGGATAAAAGAGGTATTAGTGGTTGAAAAGGTCCTATTTCCCCGGGGAAACCTGGTATTTCTTGGAGAAGATGTGATATATTTGGGAGAAATGTGGCATTTCTGGAAGAAAATGTCCTCTTTTGGGGATCAAAGAGGTATTTCATGAAGAAAAGGTCCAAAATCAAGGGGGAAACCTGTTATTTCTTGGAGAAGATGTGATATATTTTGGAGGAATGTGGCATGTCTGGAAGATACTGTCCTCTTTTGGGGATAAAAGAGGTATTTGTGGGTGAAAAGGTCCTATTTCAGGAGGAATCCTGGTATTTCTTGGAGAAAATATGATATATTTGGGAGAAATGTGGCCTTTCTGTAAGAAACTGTCCTCTTTTGGGGATAAAAGAGGTATTTGTGGGTGAAAAGGTCCTATTTCGAGGGGGAAACCTGGTATTTCTTGGAGAAGATGTGATATATTTGGGAGAAATGTGGCATGTCTGGAAGAAACTGTCCTCTTTTGGGGATAAAAGAGGTATTTGTGGGTGATAAGGTCCTATTTGAACGGGGAAACCTGGTATTTCTTGGAGAAGATGTGATATATTTGGGAGAAATTTGGCATGTCTGGAAGAAAATGTCCTGTTTTAGGAATAAAACAGGTATTTGTGGGAGAAAAGGTCCTATTTGAAGGGGGAACCATGGTATTTCTTGGAGGAGATGTGGTATATTTGGGAGAAATGTGGCATGTCTGGAAGAAACTGTCCTCTTTTGGGGATAAAACAGGTACTTGTGGGTGAAAAGGTCCTATTTGAAGGGGGAAACGTGGTATTTCTTGGAGAAGATGTGATCTATTTGGGAGAAATGTGGCATGTCTGGAAGAAGCTGTCCTATTTTGGGGATAAAAGAGGTATTTGTGGGTGAAAAGGTCCTATTTCCAGGGGGAAACCTGGTATTTCTTGGAGAAGATGTGATATATTTGGGAGAAATGTGGCATGTCTGGAAGAAACTGTCCTCTTTTGGGGATAAAAGAGGTATTTGTGGGAGAAAAGGTCCTATTTGAAGGGGGAAACCTGGTATTTCTTGGAGAAGATGTGATCTATTTGGGAGAAATGTGGCCTTTCTGGAAGAAAATGTCCAATTTGGGGGGAGAAGGCTGGTAGTTTTGGGTGAGAAGGTCCTATTTCAGGAGGAATCCTGGTATTTCTTGGAGAAGATGTGATCTATTTGGGAGAAATGTGGCATTTCTGGAAGAAAATGTCCAATTTGGGGGGAGAAGGCTGGTAGTTTTGGGTGAGAAGGTCCTATTTCAGGAGGAATCCTGGCATTTCTTGGAGAAGATGTGATATATTTGGGAGAAATGTGGCATGTCAGGAAGAAACTGTGCTCTTTTGGGGATAAAAGAGGTATTAGTGGTTGAAAAGGTCCTATTTGAAGGGGGAAAGCTGGTATTTCTTGGAGAAGATGTGATATATTTGGGAGAAATGTGGCATTTCTGGAAGAAACTGTCCTCTTTTGGGGATAAAAGAGGTATTTGTGGGAGAAAAGGTCCTAATTCAAGGGGGAACCCTGGTATTTCCTGGAGAAGATGTGATCTATTTGGGAGAAATGTGGCCTTTCTGGAAGAAACTGTCCTCTTTTGGGGATAAAACAGGTATTTGTGGTTGAAAAGATCCTATTTGAAGGGGGAAAGCTGGTATTTCTTGGAGAAGATGTGATATATTTGGGAGAAATGTGGCATTTCTGGAAGAAAATGTCCTCTTTTGGGGATAAAACAGGTATTTCATGGAGAAAAGGTCCTAATTCAAGGGGGAAAGCTGGTATTTCTTGGTGAAGAGGTAATATATTTGGGAGAAATGTGGCATGTCTGGAAGAAACTGTCGTATTTTGGGCATAAAACAGGTATTTGTGGTTGAAAAGGTCCTATTTGAAGGGGGAAACCTGGTATTTCTTGGAGAAGATGTCATCTATGTGGGAGAAATGTGGCATTTCTGGAAGAAACTGTCCTATTTTGGGTATAAAAGAGGTATGTGTGGGTGAAAAGGTCCTATTTCGAGGGGGAAACCTGGTATTTCTTGGAGAAGATGTGAGATATTTTTTTGAGAAATGAGGCATTTCTGGAAGAAACTGTCCAATTTGTGGGGAGAAGCCTGGTATTAGTGGGTGAGAAGGTCCTATTTCAGGAGGAATCCTGGTATTTCTTGGAGAAGATGTGATATATTTGGGAGAAATGTGGCATTTCTGGAAGAAACTGTCCTCTTTTGGGGATAAAAGAGGTATTTATGGGTGAAAAGGTCCTATTTGAAGGGGGAACCCTGGTATTTCTTGGAGAAGATGTGATCTATTTGGGAGAAATGTGGCATGTCAGGAAGAAACTGTCCTCTTTTGGGGATAAAAGAGGTATTTGTGGGTGAAAATTTCCTATTTCCAGGGGAAAACCTGGTATTTCTTGGAGAAGATGTGATCTATTCGGGAGAAATGTGGCATTTCTGGAAGAAAATGTCCTATTTGGGGGGAGAAGGGTGGTATTTGTGGGAGAAAAGTTCCTATTTCAGGAGGAATCCTGGTATTTCTTGGAGGAGATGTGATATGTTTGGGAGAAATGTGCCATTTCTGGAAGAAACTGTCCTCTTTTGGGGATAAAAGAGGTATTTGTGGGTGAAAAGGTCCTATTTGAAGGGGGAAACCTGGTATTTCTTGGAGAAGATGTGATATGTTTGGGAGAAATATGGCATTTCTGGAAGAATATGTCAAATTTGAGGGATAAAACAGTTATTTGTGGGTGAAAAGGTCCTATTTGAAGGGGGAAACGTGGTATTTCTTGGAGAAGATGTGATATATTTGGTAGATATGTGGCATGTCTGGAAGAATCTGCCCTATTTTGGGGATAGAACAGGTATTTGTGGGTGAAAAGGTCCTATTTGAAGGGGGAAACCTGGTATTTCTTGGCGAAGATGTGGTATATTTGGGAGAAATGTGGCATTTCTGGAAGAAACTGTCCTCTTTTGGGGATAAAACAGGTATTTGAGGGTGAAAACGTTGTATTTGAAGGGGGAAACCTGTTATTTCTTGGAGAAGATGTGATATATTTGGGAGAAATGTGGCATTTCTGGAAGAAACTGTCCTCTTTTGGGGATAAAAGAGGTATTTGTGGGTGAAAAGGTCCTATTTGAAGGGGGAAACGTGGTATTTCTTGGAGAAGATGTGATATATTTGGGAGAAATGTGGCATTTCTGGAAGAAACTGTCCTATTTTGGGGATAAAAGAGGTATTTGTGGGTGATAAGGTCCTATTTGAAGGGGGAACCCCGGTATTTCTTGGAGAAGATGTGATATATTTGGGAGAAATGTGGCATGTCTGGAAGAAACTGTCCTCTTTTGGGGATAAAAGAGGTATTTGTGGGAGAAAAGGTCCTATTTGAAGGGGGAAACCTGGTATTTCTTGGAGAAGATGTGATCTATTTGGGAGAAATGTGGCCTTTCTGGAAGAAAATGTCCAATTTGGGGGGAGAAGGCTGGTAGTTTTGGGTGAGAAGGTCCTATTTCAGGAGGAATCCTGGTATTTCTTGGAGAAGATGTGATCTATTTGGGAGAAATGTGGCATTTCTGGAAGAAAATGTCCAATTTGGGGGGAGAAGGCTGGTAGTTTTGGGTGAGAAGGTCCTATTTCAGGAGGAATCCTGGCATTTCTTGGAGAAGATGTGATATATTTGGGAGAAATGTGGCATGTCAGGAAGAAACTGTGCTCTTTTGGGGATAAAAGAGGTATTAGTGGTTGAAAAGGTCCTATTTGAAGGGGGAAAGCTGGTATTTCTTGGAGAAGATGTGATATATTTGGGAGAAATGTGGCATTTCTGGAAGAAACTGTCCTCTTTTGGGGATAAAAGAGGTATTTGTGGGAGAAAAGGTCCTAATTCAAGGGGGAACCCTGGTATTTCCTGGAGAAGATGTGATCTATTTGGGAGAAATGTGGCCTTTCTGGAAGAAACTGTCCTCTTTTGGGGATAAAACAGGTATTTGTGGTTGAAAAGATCCTATTTGAAGGGGGAAAGCTGGTATTTCTTGGAGAAGATGTGATATATTTGGGAGAAATGTGGCATTTCTGGAAGAAAATGTCCTCTTTTGGGGATAAAACAGGTATTTCATGGAGAAAAGGTCCTAATTCAAGGGGGAAAGCTGGTATTTCTTGGTGAAGAGGTGATATATTTGGGAGAAATGTGGCATGTCTGGAAGAAACTGTCGTATTTTGGGCATAAAACAGGTATTTGTGGTTGAAAAGGTCCTATTTGAAGGGGGAAACCTGGTATTTCTTGGAGAAGATGTGATCTATGTGGGAGAAATGTGGCATTTCTGGAAGAAACTGTCCTATTTTGGGTATAAAAGAGGTATGTGTGGGTGAAAAGGTCCTATTTCGAGGGGGAAACCTGGTATTTCTTGGAGAAGATGTGAGATATTTTTTTGAGAAATGAGGCATTTCTGGAAGAAACTGTCCAATTTGTGGGGAGAAGCCTGGTATTAGTGGGTGAGAAGGTCCTATTTCAGGAGGAATCCTGGTATTTCTTGGAGAAGATGTGATATATTTGGGAGAAATGTGGCATTTCTGGAAGAAACTGTCCTCTTTTGGGGATAAAAGAGGTATTTATGGGTGAAAAGGTCCTATTTGAAGGGGGAACCCTGGTATTTCTTGGAGAAGATGTGATCTATTTGGGAGAAATGTGGCATGTCAGGAAGAAACTGTCCTCTTTTGGGGATAAAAGAGGTATTTGTGGGTGAAAATTTCCTATTTCCAGGGGAAAACCTGGTATTTCTTGGAGAAGATGTGATCTATTCGGGAGAAATGTGGCATTTCTGGAAGAAAATGTCCTATTTGGGGGGAGAAGGGTGGTATTTGTGGGAGAAAAGTTCCTATTTCAGGAGGAATCCTGGTATTTCTTGGAGGAG
Source organism: Lophura swinhoii (assembly GCA_030408155.1). Lineage (NCBI taxonomy): Eukaryota > Metazoa > Chordata > Aves > Galliformes > Phasianidae > Lophura > Lophura swinhoii. The sequence continues at coordinate 389,783 of CM059462.1, read as the reverse complement.
ATGTGATATGTTTGGGAGAAATGTGCCATTTCTGGAAGAAACTGTCCTCTTTTGGGGATAAAAGAGGTATTTGTGGGTGAAAAGGTCCTATTTGAAGGGGGAAACCTGGTATTTCTTGGAGAAGATGTGATATGTTTGGGAGAAATATGGCATTTCTGGAAGAATATGTCAAATTTGAGGGATAAAACAGTTATTTGTGGGTGAAAAGGTCCTATTTGAAGGGGGAAACGTGGTATTTCTTGGAGAAGATGTGATATATTTGGTAGATATGTGGCATGTCTGGAAGAATCTGCCCTATTTTGGGGATAGAACAGGTATTTGTGGGTGAAAAGGTCCTATTTGAAGGGGGAAACCTGGTATTTCTTGGCGAAGATGTGGTATATTTGGGAGAAATGTGGCATTTCTGGAAGAAACTGTCCTCTTTTGGGGATAAAACAGGTATTTGAGGGTGAAAACGTTGTATTTGAAGGGGGAAACCTGTTATTTCTTGGAGAAGATGTGATATATTTGGGAGAAATGTGGCATTTCTGGAAGAAACTGTCCTCTTTTGGGGATAAAAGAGGTATTTGTGGGTGAAAAGGTCCTATTTGAAGGGGGAAACGTGGTATTTCTTGGAGAAGATGTGATATATTTGGGAGAAATGTGGCATTTCTGGAAGAAACTGTCGTATTTTGGGGATAAAAGAGGTATTTGTGGGTGATAAGGTCCTATTTGAAGGGGGAACCCCGGTATTTCTTGGAGAAGATGTGATATATTTGGGAGAAATGTGGCATGTCTGGAAGAAGCTGTCCTATTTTGGGGATAAAAGAGGTATTTGTGGTTGAAAAGGTCCTATTTGAAGGGGTAAACGTGGTATTTCTTGGAGAAGATGTGATATATTTGGGAGAAATGTGGCATGTCTGGAAGAAACTGTCCTCTTTTGGGGATAAAAGAGGTATTAGTGGTTGAAAAGGTCCTATTTCCCCGGGGAAACCTGGTATTTCTTGGAGAAGATGTGATATATTTGGGAGAAATGTGGCATTTCTGGAAGAAAATGTCCTCTTTTGGGGATCAAAGAGGTATTTCATGAAGAAAAGGTCCAAAATCAAGGGGGAAACCTGTTATTTCTTGGAGAAGATGTGATATATTTTGGAGGAATGTGGCATGTCTGGAAGATACTGTCCTCTTTTGGGGATAAAAGAGGTATTTGTGGGTGAAAAGGTCCTATTTCAGGAGGAATCCTGGTATTTCTTGGAGAAAATGTGATATATTTGGGAGAAATGTGGCCTTTCTGTAAGAAACTGTCCTCTTTTGGGGATCAAAGAGGTATTTGTGGGTGAAAAGGTCCTATTTCGAGGGGGAAACCTGGTATTTCTTGGAGAAGATGTGATATATTTGGGAGAAATGTGGCATGTCTGGAAGAAACTGTCCTCTTTTGGGGATAAAAGAGGTATTTGTGGGTGATAAGGTCCTATTTGAACGGGGAAACCTGGTATTTCTTGGAGAAGATGTGATATATTTGGGAGAAATTTGGCATGTCTGGAAGAAAATGTCCTGTTTTAGGAATAAAACAGGTATCTGTGGGAGAAAAGGTCCTATTTGAAGGGGGAACCATGGTATTTCTTGGAGGAGATGTGGTATATTTGGGAGAAATGTGGCATGTCTGGAAGAAACTGTCCTCTTTTGGGGATAAAACAGGTATCTGTGGGTGAAAAGGTCCTATTTGAAGGGGGAAACGTGGTATTTCTTGGAGAAGATGTGATCTATTTGGGAGAAATGTGGCATGTCTGGAAGAAGCTGTCCTATTTTGGGGATAAAAGAGGTATTTGTGGGTGAAAAGGTCCTATTTCCAGGGGGAAACCTGGTATTTCTTGGAGAAGATGTGATATATTTGGGAGAAATGTGGCATGTCTGGAAGAAACTGTCCTCTTTTGGGGATAAAAGAGGTATTTGTGGGAGAAAAGGTCCTATTTGAAGGGGGAAACCTTGTATTTCTTGGAGAAGATGTGATCTATTTGGGAGAAATGTGGCCTTTCTGGAAGAAAATGTCCAATTTGGGGGGAGAAGGCTGGTAGTTTTGGGTGAGAAGGTCCTATTTCAGGAGGAATCCTGGTATTTCTTGGAGAAGATGTGATCTATTTGGGAGAAATGTGGCATTTCTGGAAGAAAATGTCCAATTTGGGGGGAGAAGGCTGGTAGTTTTGAGTGAGAAGGTCCTATTTCAGGAGGAATCCTGGCATTTCTTGGAGAAGATGTGATATATTTGGGAGAAATGTGGCATGTCAGGAAGAAACTGTGCTCTTTTGGGGATAAAAGAGGTATTAGTGGTTGAAAAGGTCCTATTTGAAGGGGGAAAGCTGGTATTTCTTGGAGAAGATGTGATATATTTGGGAGAAATGTGGCATTTCTGGAAGAAACTGTCCTCTTTTGGGGATAAAAGAGGTATTTGTGGGAGAAAAGGTCCTAATTCAAGGGGGAACCCTGGTATTTCTTGGAGAAGATGTGATATATTTGGGAGAAATGTGGCATTTCTGGAAGAAACTGTCCTCTTTTGGGGATCAAAGAGGTATTTGTGGGTGAAAAAGTTGTATTTGAAGGGGGAAAGCTGGTATTTCTTGGAGAAGATGTGATATATTTGGGAGAAATATGGCCTTTCTGGAAGAAACTGTCCTCTTTTGGGGATAAAAGAGGTATTTGTGGGTGAAAAGGTCCTATTTGAAGGGGGAACCCTGGTATTTCTTGGAGAAGATGTGATCTATTTGGGAGAAATGTGGCATTTCTGGAAGAAAATGTCCAATTTGGGGGGAGAAGGCTGGTAGTTTTGGGTGAGAAGGTCCTATTTCAGGAGGAATCCTGGTATTTCTTGGAGAAGATGTGATATATTTGGGAGAAATGTGGCATTTCTGGAAGAAAATGTCCAATTTGGGGGGAGAAGGCTGGTAGTTTTGGGTGAGAAGGTCCTATTTCAGGAGGAATCCTGGCATTTCTTGGAGAAGATGTGATATATTTGGGAGAAATGTGGCCTTTCTGGAAGAAACTGTCCTCTTTTGGGGATAAAAGAGGTATTAGTGGTTGAAAAGATCCTATTTGAAGGGGGAAAGCTGGTATTTCTTGGAGAAGATGTGATATATTTGGGAGAAATGTGGCATTTCTGGAAGAAAATGTCCTCTTTTGGGGATAAAACAGGTATTTCATGGAGAAAAGGTCCTAATTCAAGGGGGAAAGCTGGTATTTCTTGGTGAAGAGGTGATATATTTGGGAGAAATGTGGCATGTCTGGAAGAAACTGTCGTATTTTGGGCATAAAACAGGTATTTGTGGTTGAAAAGGTCCTATTTGAAGGGGGAAACCTGGTATTTCTTGGAGAAGATGTGATATATTTGGGAGAAATGTGGCATTTCTGGAAGAAACTGTCCAATTTGGGGGGAGAAGCCTGGTATTAGTGGGTGATAAGGTCCTATTTCAGGAGGAATCCTGGTATTTCTTGGAGAAGATGTGATATATTTGGGAGAAATGTGGCATTTCTGGAAGAAACTGTCCTCTTTTGGGGATAAAAGAGGTATTTTTGGGTGATATGGTCCTATTTGAAGGGGGAAACGTGGTATTTCTTGGAGAAGATGTGATATATTTGGGAGAAATGTGGCATTTCTGGAAGAAACTGTCCTCTTTTGGGGATAAAACAGGTATTTATGGGTGAAAAGGTCCTATTTGAAGGGGGAACCCTGGTATTTCTTGGAGAAGATGTGATCTATTTGGGAGAAATGTGGCATGTCAGGAAGAAACTGTCCTCTTTTGGGGATAAAAGAGGTATGTGTGGGTGAAAAGGTCCTATTTCCAGGGGGAAACCTGGTATTTCTTGGAGAAGATGTGATCTATTTGGGAGAAATGTGGCATTTCTGGAAGAAAATGTCCTATTTTGGGGGAGAAGGGTGGTATTTGTGGGAGAAAAGTTCCTATTTCAGGAGGAATCCTGGTATTTCTTGGAGGAGATGTGATATGTTTGGGAGAAATGTGCCATTTCTGGAAGAAACTGTCCTCTTTTGGGGATAAAAGAGGTATTTGTGGGTGAAAAGGTCCTATTTGAAGGGGGAAAGCTGGTATTTCTTGGAGAAGATGTGATATGTTTGGGAGAAATATGGCATTTCTGGAAGAATATGTCCAATTTGAGGGATAAAACAGTTATTTGTGGTTGAAAAGGTCCTATTTGAAGGGGGAAACGTGGTATTTCTTGGAGAAGATGTGATATATTTGGTAGAAATGTGGCATGTCTGGAAGAATCTGCCCTATTTTGGGGATAGAACAGGTATTTGTGGGTGAAAAGGTCCTATTTGAAGGGGGAAACCTGTTATTTCTTGGAGAAGATGTGGTATATTTGGGAGAAATGTGGCATTTCTGGAAGAAACTGTCCTCTTTTGGGGATAAAAGAGGTATTTGAGGGTGAAAACGTTGTATTTGAAGGGGGAAAGCTGGTATTTCTTGGAGAAGATGTGATATATTTGGGAGAAATATGGCCTTTCTGGAAGAAACTGTCCTCTTTTGGGGATAAAAGAGGTATTTGTGGGTGAAAAGGTCCTATTTGAAGGGGGAACCCTGGTATTTCTTGGAGAAGATGTGATCTATTTGGGAGAAATGTGGCATTTCTGGAAGAAACTGTCCTCTTTTGGGGATAAAACAGGTATTTGTGGGTGATAAGGTCCTATTTGAAGGGGGAACCCCGGTATTTCTTGGAGAAGATGTGATCTATTTGGGAGAAATGTGGCATGTCTGGAAGAAACTGTCCTATTTTGGGGATAAAAGAGGTATTTGTGGTTGAAAAGGTCCTATTTGAAGGGTTAAACGTGGTATTTCTTGGAGAAGATGGGATATATTTGGGAGAAATGTGGCATGTCTGGAAGAAACTGTCGTGTTTTGGGGATAAAAGAGGTATTAGTGGTTGAAAAGGTCCTATTTCCCCGGGGAAACCTGGTATTTCTTGGAGAAGATGTGATATATTTGGGAGAAATGTGGCATTTCTGGAAGAAAATGTCCTCTTTTGGGGATCAAAGAGGTATTTCATGAAGAAAAGGTCCAAAATCAAGGGGGAAACCTGTTATTTCTTGGAGAAGATGTGATATATTTTGGAGGAATGTGGCATGTCTGGAAGATACTGTCCTCTTTTGGGGATATAAGAGGTATTTGTGGGTGAAAAGGTCCTATTTCAGGAGGAATCCTGGTATTTCTTGGAGAAAATGTGATATATTTGGGAGAAATGTGGCATTTCTATAAGAAACTGTCCTCTTTTGGGGATAAAACAGGTATTTGTGGGTGAAAAGGTCCTATTTGAAGGGGGAAACGTGGTATTTCTTTGAGAAGATGTGATATATTTGGGAGAAATGTGGCATGTCTGGAAGAAACTGCCCTATTTTGGGGATAGAACAGGTATTTGTGGGTGAAAAGGTCCTATTTGAAGGGGGAAACCTGGTATTTCTTGGCGAAGATGTGGTATATTTGGGAGAAATGTGGCATTTCTGGAAGAAACTGTCCTCTTTTGGGGATAAAACAGGTATTTGCGGGTGAAAACGTTGTATTTGAAGGGGGAAACCTGTTATTTCTTGGAGAAGATGTAATATATTTGGGAGAAATGTGGCATTTCTGGAAGAAACTGTCCTCTTTTGGGGATAAAAGAGGTATTTGTGGGTGATAAGGTCCTATTTGAAGGGGGAAACGTGGTATTTCTTGGAGAAGATGTGATATATTTGGGAGAAATGTGGCATGTCAGGAAGAAACTGTCCTCTTTTGGGGATAAAAGAGGTATTTGTGGGTGAAAAGGTCCTATTTGAAGGGGGAAACCTGGTATTTCTTGAAGAAGATGTGATCTATTTGGCAGAAATGAGGCATTTCTGGAAGAAACTGTCCTCTTTTGGGGATAAAAGAGGTATGTGTGGGTGAAAAGGTCCTATTTGAAGGGGGAAACCTGGTATTTCTTGGAGAAGATGTGATCTATTTGGGAGAAATGTGGCCTTTCTGGAAGAAAATGTCCAATTTGGGGGGAGAAGGCTGGTAGTTTTGGGTGAGAAGGTCCTATTTCAGGAGGAATCCTGGTATTTCTTGGAGAAGATGTGATCTATTTGGGAGAAATGTGGCATTTCTGGAAGAAACTGTCCTCTTTTGGGGATAAAAGAGGTATTTCAGGGTGAATAGGTCCTATTTGAAGGGGGAAAGCTGGTATTTCTTGGAGAAGATGTGATATATTTGGGAGAAATGTGGCATGTCAGGAAGAAACTGTCCTCTTTTGGGGATAAAAGAGGTATTTGTGGGTGAAAAGGTCCTATTTGAAGGGGGAAACCTGGTATTTCTTGAAGAAGATGTGATCTATTTGGCAGAAATGAGGCATTTCTGGAAGAAACTGTCCTCTTTTGGGGATAAAAGAGGTATGTGTGGGTGAAAAGGTCCTATTTGAAGGGGGAAACCTGGTATTTCTTGGAGAAGATGTGATATATTTGGGAGAAATGTGGCATTTCTGGAAGAAACTGTCCTCTTTTGGGGATAAAAGAGGTATTTATGGGTGAAAAGGTCCTATTTGAAGGGGGAAACCTGGTATTTCTTGGAGAAGATGTGGTATATTTGGGAGAAATGTGGCATTTCTGGAAGAAACTGTCCTCTTTTGGGGATAAAACAGGTATTTGTGTTTGAAAACGTTGTATTTGAAGGGGGAATCCTGTTATTTCTTGGAGAAGATGTGATATATTTGGGAGAAATGTGGCATTCCTGGAAGAAACTGTCCTCTTTTGGGGATAAAAGAGGTATTTGTGGGTGATAAGGTCCTATTTGAAGGGGGAAAGCTGGTATTTCTTGGAGAAGATGTGATCTATTTGGGAGAAATGTGGCATTTCTGGAAGAAACTGTCCTCTTTTGGGGATAAAAGAGGTATTTGTGGGTGAAAAGGTCCTATTTGAAGGGGGAAACCTGGTATTTCTTGGAGAAGATGTGATATATTTGGGAGAAATGTGGCATGTCTGGAAGAAGCAGTCCTCTTTTGGGGATAAAAGAGGTATTTGTGGGTGAAAAGGTCCTATTTGAAGGGGGAAACCTGGTATTTCTTGGAGAAGATTTGATCTATTTGGGAGAAATGTGGCATGTCTGGAAGAAACTGTCCTATTTTGGGGATAAAAGAGGTATTTGTGGGTGAAAAGGTCTTATTTGAAGGGGGAATCGTGGTATTTCTTGGAGAAGATGTGATATATTTGGGAGAAATTTGGCATGTCTGGAAGAAAATGTACAATTTGTGGGGAGAAGGCTGGTAGTTGTGGGTGAGAAGGTCCTATTTCAGGAGGAATCCTGGTATTTCTTGGAGAAGATGTGATCTATTTGGGAGAAATGTGGCATTTCTGGAAGAAAATGTCCTCTTTTGGGGATAAAAGAGGTATTTGTGGGTGAAAAGGTCCTATTTGAAGGGGGAAAGCTGGTATTTCTTGGAGAAGATGTGATATATTTGGGAGAAATGTGGCCTTTCTGGAAGAAACTGTCCTCTTTTGGGGATAAAAGAGGTATTTGTGGGTGAAAAGGTCCTATTTGAAGGGGGAAACCTGGTATTTCTTGGAGAAGATGTGATATATTTGGGAGAAATGAGGCATTTCTGGAAGAAAATGTCCAATTTGTGGGAAGAAGGCTGGTAGTTGTGGGTGAAAAGGTCCCATTTCAGGAGGAATCCTGGTATTTCTTGGAGAAGATGTGATATATTTGGGAGAAATGTGGCATTTCTGGAAGGAACTGTCCTCTTTTGGGGATAAAAGAGGTATTAGTGGGTGAAAAGGTCCTATTTGAAGGGGGAAAGCTGGTATTTCTTGGAGAAGATGTCATATATTTGGGAGAAATGTGGCATTTCTGGAAGAAACTGTCCTCTTTTGGGGATAAAAGAGGTATTTGTGGTTGAAAAGGTCCTATTTCCAGGGGGAACCCTGGTATTTCTTGGAGAAGATGTGATATATTTGGGAGAAATGTGGCATTTCTGGAAGAAACTGTCCTCTTTTGGGGATAAAAGAGGTATTTGTGGGTGAAAAGGTCCTATTTGAAGGGGGAAACCTGGTATTTCTTGGAGAAGATGTGATCTATTTGGGAGAAATGTGGCCTTTCTGGAAGAAAATGTCCAATTTGTGGGGAGAAGGCTGGTAGTTGTGGGTGAGAAGGTCCTATTTCAGGAGGAATCCTGGTATTTCTTGGTGAAGATGTGATATATTTGGGAGAAATGTGGCATTTCTGGAAGAAACTGTCCTATTTTGGGGACAAAAGAGGAATCTGTGGGTGAAAAGGTCCTATTTGAAGGGGGAAAGCTGGTATTTCTTGGAGAAGATGTGATCTATTTGGGAGAAATGTGGCCTTTCTGGCAGAAACTGTCCTCTTTTGGGGATAAAAGAGGTATGTGTGGGTGAAAAGGTCCTATTTGAAGGGGGAAACGTGGTATTTCTTGGAGAAGATGTGATATATTTGGGAGAAATGTGGCCTTTCTGGAAGAAACTGTCCTCTTTTGGGGATAAAAGAGGTATTTGTGGGTGAAAAGGTCCTATTTGAAGGGGGAAAGCTGGTATTTCTTGGAGAAGATGTGATATGTTTGGGAGAAATGTGGCATTTCTGGAAGAAACTGTCCTCTTTTGGGGATAAAAGAGGTATTTATGGGTGAAAAGGTCCTATTTGAAGGGGGAAACCTGGTATTTCTTGGAGAAGATGTGGTATATTTGGGAGAAATGTGGCATTTCTGGAAGAAACTGTCCTCTTTTGGGGATAAAACAGGTATTTGTGTTTGAAAACGTTGTATTTGAAGGGGGAATCCTGTTATTTCTTGGAGAAGATGTGATATATTTGGGAGAAATGTGGCATTCCTGGAAGAAACTGTCCTCTTTTGGGGATAAAAGAGGTATTTGTGGGTGAAAAGGTCCTATTTGAAGGGGGAAACCTGGTATTTCTTGGAGAAGATGTGATCTATTTGGGAGAAATGTGGCATTTCTGGAAGAAACTGTCCTCTTTTGGGGATAAAAGAGGTATTTGTGGGTGAAAAGGTCCTATTTGAAGGGGGAAACCTGGTATTTCTTGGAGAAGATGTGATATATTTGGGAGAAATGTGGCATGTCTGGAAGAAGCAGTCCTCTTTTGGGGATAAAAGAGGTACTTGTGGGTGAAAAGGTCCTATTTGAAGGGGGAAACCTGGTATTTCTTGGAGAAGATGTGATATATTTGGGAGAAATCTGGCATGTCAGGAAGAAACTGTCCTATTTTGGGGATAAAAGAGGTATTTGTGGGTGAAAAGGTCCTATTTGAAGGGGGAAAGCTGGTATTTCTTGGAGAAGATGTGATATGTTTGGGAGAAATGTGGCATGTCTGGAAGAAAATGTCCTGTTTTAGGAATAAAACAGGTATTTGTGGGTGAAAAGCTCCTATTTGAAGGGGAAAACCTGGTATTTCTTGGAGAAGATGTGATATGATTGGGAGAAATATGGCATTTCTGGAAGAATATGTCCAATTTGAGGGATAAAACAGGTATTTGTGGTTGAAAAGGTCCTATTTGAAGGGGGAAAGCTGGTATTTCTTGGAGAAGATGTGATATATTTGGGAGAAATGTGGCATGTCTGGAAGAAACTGCCCTATTTTGGGGATAAAACAGGTATTTGTGGGTGAAAAGGTCCTATTTGAAGGGGGAAACCTGGTATTTCTTGGAGAAGATGTGGTATATTTGGGAGAAATGTGGCATTTCTGGAAGAAACTGTCCTATTTTGGGGATAAAACAGGTATTTGTGGGTGAAAACGTTGTATTTGAAGGGGGAAAGCTGGTATTTCTTGGAGAAGATGTGATATATTTGGGAGAAATATGGCCTTTCTGTAAGAAACTGTCCTGTTTTGGGGATAAAAGAGGTATTTGGGGGTGAAATGGTCCTATTTGAAGGGGGAACCCTGGTATTTCTTGGAGAAGATGTGATATATTTGGGAGAAATGTGGCATTTCTGGAAGAAACTGTCCTATTTTGGGGACAGAACAGGTATTTGTGGGTGATAAGGTCCTATTTGAAGGGGGAAAGCTGGTATTTCTTGGAGAAGATGTGATCTATTTGGGAGAAATGTGGCATGTCTGGAAGAAAATGTCCTCTTTTGGGGATAAAACAGGTATTTGTGGGTGAAAAGGTCCTATTTGAAGGGGGAAACCTGGTATTTCTTGGAGAAGATGTGATCTATTTGGGAGAAATGTGGCCTTTCTGGAAGAAACTGTCCTCTTTTGGGGATAAAAGAGGTATTTGTGGGAGAAAAGGTCCTATTTGAAGGGGAAAAGCTGGTATTTCTTGAAGGAGATGTGATATATTTGGGAGAAATGTGGCCTTTCTGGAATAAACTGTCCTCATTTGGGGATAAAAGAGGTATTTGTGGGTGAAAAGGTCCTATTTGAAGGGGGAAACCTGGTATTTCTTGGAGAAGATGTGATATATTTGGGAGAAATGTGGCAATTCTGGAGGAAAATGTCCTATTTGGGGGGAGAAGCCTACTATTAGTGGGTGAAAAGGTCCTATTTGAAGGCGGAAAGCTGGTATTTCTTGGAGAAGATGTGATATGTTTGGGAGAAATGTGGCATTTCTGGAAGAAACTGTCCTATTTGGGGGGAGAAGGCTGGTATTTGTGGGAGAAAAGGTCCTCTTTCAGGAGGAATCCTGGTATTTCTTGGAGAAGATGTGATCTATTTGGGAGAAATGTGGCATGTCTGGAAGAAACTGTCCTCTTTTGGGGATCAAACAGGTATTTGTGGGTGAAAAGGTCCTATTTCAAGGGGGAAACCTGGTATTTCTTGGAGAAGATGTGATATATTTGGGAGAAATCAGGCATTTCTGGAAGAAACTGTCCTATTTTGGGGATAAAAGAATTTTTTGTTGGTGAAAAGGTCCTATTTGAAGGGGGAAACCTGTTATTTCTTGGAGAAGATGTGATATGTTTGGGAGAAATGTGGCCTTTCTGGCAGAAACTGTCCTATTTTGGGGATAAAAGAGGTATTTGTGGGTGAAAAGGTCCTATTTGAAGGGGGAAACCTGGTATTTCTTGGAGAAGATGTGATATATTTGGGAGAAATGTGGCATGTCAGGAAGAAACTGTCCTATTTGGGGGGAGAAGGCTGGTATTTGAGGGAGAAAAGGTCCTCTTTCAGGAGGAAAACTGGTATTTCTTGGAGAAGATGTGATCTATTTGGGAGAAATGTGGCATGTCTGGAAGAAACTGTCCTATTTGAGGGATAAAAGAGGTATTTGTGGGAGAAAAGGTCGTATTTGAAGGGGGAAACCTGGTATTTCTTGGAGAAGATGTGATATATTTGGGAGAAATCAGGCATTTCTGGAAGAAACTGTCCTATTTTGGGGATAATAGAATTTTTTGTGGGTGAAAACGTTGTATTTGAAGGGGGAAAGCTGGTATTTCTTGGAGAAGATGTGATATGTTTGGGAGAAATCTGGCATTTCTGGAAGAAAATGTCCTATTTTGGGGATAAAAGAGGTATTTGTGGGTGAAAAGGTCCTATTTGAAGGGGGTAACCAGGTATTTCTTGGAGAAGATGTGATATATTTGGGACAAATGTGGCATTTCTGGAAGAAACTGTCCTCTTCTGGGTATAAAAGAGGTATTTGTGGGTGATAAGGTCCTATTTGAAGGGGGAAAGCTGGTATTTCTTGGAGAAGATGTGATATATTTGGGAGAAATGTGGCATGTCTGGAAGAAACTGTCCTATTTTGGGGATAAAAGAGGTATTTGTGGGTGAAAAGGTTTTATTTGAAGGGGGAAAGCTGATATTTCTTGGAGAAGATGTGATATATTTGGGAGAAATGTGGCATGTCTGGAAGAAACTGTCCTCTTTTGGGGATAAAACAGGTATTTGTGGGAGAAAAGGTCCTATTTGAAGGGGGAAAGCTCGTATTTCTTGGAGAAGATGTGATCTATTTGGGAGAAATGTGGCCTTTCTGGAAGAAAATGTCCAATTTGGGGGGAGAAGGCTGGTAGTTTTCGGTGAGAAGGTCCTATTTCAGGAGGAATCCTGGCATTTCTTGGAGAAGATGTGATATATTTGGGAGAAATGTGGCATTTCTGGAAGAAACTGTCCTCTTTTGGGGATATAAGAGGTATTAGTGGTAGAAAAGTTCCTATTTGAAGGGGGAATCCTGGCATTTCTTGGAGAAGATGTGATATATTTGGGAGAAATGTGGCCTTTCTGGAAGAAACTGTCCTCTTTTGGGGATAAAAGAGGTATTTCATGGTGAAAAGGTCCTAATTGAAGGGGGAAACCTGGTATTTCTTGGAGGAGTTGTGATATATTTGGGAGAAATGTGGCATTTCTGGAAGAAACTGTTCTATTTTGGGGATCAAAGAGGTATTTGTGGGAGAAAAGGTCCTATTTGAAGGGGGAACCCTGGTATTTCTTGGAGAAGATGTGATATATTTGGGAGAAATGTGGCATGTCTGGAAAAAACTGTCCTATTTTGGGGATAAAAGAGGTATTTGTGGGTGAGAAGGTCCTATTTGAAGGGGGAAACCTGGTATTTCTTGGAGAAGATGTGATATATTTGGGAGAAATGTGGCATTCCTGGAAGAAACTTTCCTCTTTTGGGGATAAAAGAGGTATTTGTTGGTGAAATGGACCTATTTGAAGGGGGAAACGTGGTATTTCTTGGAGAAGATGTGATATATTTGGGAGAAATGAGGCATTTCTGGAAGATAATATCCAATTTGTGCGGAGACGGCTGGTAGTTGTGGGTGAGAAGGTCCTATTTCAGGAGAAATCTTGGTATTTCTTGGAGAAGATGTGATATATTTGGGAGAAATGTGGCATGTCTGGAAGAAACTGTCCTCTTTTGGGGATGAAACAGGTATTTGTTTGGTGAAAATTTCCTATTTGAAGGGGGAAACCTGGTATTTCTTGGAGAAGATGTGATATATTTGGGAGAAATGTGGCATTTCTGGAAGAAACTGTCCTATTTGGGGGATAAAACAGGTATTTGTGGGAGAAAAGGTCCTATTTGAAGGGGGAAAGCTGGTATTTCTTGGAGAAGATGTGATCTATTCGGGAGAAATGTGGCATGTCTGGAAGAAAATGTCCAATTTGGGGGGAGAAGGCTGGTAGTATTCGGTGATAAGGTCCTATTTCAGGAGGAATCCTGGTATTTCTTGGAGAAGATGTGATATATTTGGGAGAAATGTGGCCTTTCTGGAAGAAAATGTCCAATTTGGGGGGAGAAGGCTGGTAGTTTTGGGTGAGAAGGTCCTATTTCAGGAGGAATCCTGGCATTTCTTGGAGAAGATGTGATATATTTGGGAGAAATGTGGCCTTTCTGGAAGAAACTGTCCTCTTTTGGGGATAAAAGAGGTATTTGTGGGTGAAAAGGTCCTATTTGAAGGGGAAAACGTGGTATTTCTTGGAGAAGAGGTGATATATTTGGGAGAAATGTGGCCTTTCTGGAAGAAAATGTCCAGTTTGGGGGAGAAGGCAGGTAGTTTTCGGTGAGAAGGTCCTATTTCAGGAGGAATCCTGGTATTTCTTGGAGAAGATGTGATATATTTGGGAGAAATCTGGCATTTCTGGAAGAAACTGTCCTCTTTTGGGGATAAAAGAGGTATTTGTGGGTGAAAAGGTCCTATTTGAAGGGGGAAAGCTGGTATTTCTTGGAGAAGATGTGATATATTTGGGAGAAATCTGGCATTTCTGGAAGAAACTGTCCTATTTTGGGGATAAAAGAATTTTTTGTGGGTGAAAAGGTCCTATTTGAAGGGGGAAACGTGGTATTTCTTGGAGAAGATGTGATGTGTTTGGGAGAATTGTGGCATTTCTGGAAGAAAATGTCCTTTTTTGGGGATAAAAGTGGTATTTGTGGGTGAAAAGGTCCTATTTGAAGGGGGAAACGTGGTATTTCTTGGAGAAGATGTGATATATTTGGGAGAAATGTGGCATTTCTGGAAGAAACTGTCCTCTTTTGGGGATAAAAGAGGTATTTGTGGGTGAAAAGGTCCTATTTGAAGGGGGAAACGTGGCATTTCTTGGAGAAGATGTGATCTATTTGGGAGAAATGTGGCATTTCTGGAAGAAACTGTCCTCTTTTGGGGATAAAACAGGTATTTGTGGGTGAAAACGTTGTATTTGAAGGGGGAAACGTGGTATTTCTTGGAGAAGATGTGATCTATTTTGGAGAAAAGTGGCATTTCTGGAAGAAAATGTCCTCTTTTGTGATCAAACAGGTATTTGTGGGTGAAAAGGTCCTATTTGAAGTTGGAAACCTGGTATTTCTTGGAGAAGATGTGATATATTTGGGAGAAATGTGGCATTTCTGGAAGAAACTGTCCTCTTTTGGGGGGATAAAACAGGTATTTGTGGGTGAAAACGTTGTATTTGAAGGGGGAAACCTGTTATTTCTTGGAGAAGATGTGATATATTTTGGAGAAATCTGGCATTTTTGGAAGAAACTGTCCTATTTTGGGGATAAAAGAGGTATTTGTGGGTGAAAAGGTCCTATTTGAAGTTGGAAACTTGGTATTTCTTGGAGAAGATGTGATATATTTGGGAGAAATGTGGCATTTCTGGAAGAAACTGTCCTCTTCTGGGGATAAAAGAGGTATTTGTGGGTGATAAGGTCCTATTTGAAGGGGGAACCCTGGTATTTCTTGGAGAAGATGTGATATATTTGGGAGAAATGTGGCATTTCTGGAAGAAAATGTCCTCTTTTGGGGATAAAACAGGTATTTGTGGGTGAAAAGGTCCTATTTGAAGGGGGAACCCTGGTATTTCTTGGAGAAGATGTGATATATTTGGGAGAAATGTGGCCTTTCTGGAAGAAACTGTCCTCTTCTGGGGATAGAACAGGTATTTGTGGGTGAAAAGGTCCTATTTCCAGGGGAAAACCTGGTATTTCTTGGAGAAGATGTGATATATTTGGGAGAAATGTGGCATGTCTGAAGAAAATGTCCTATGTGGGGGGAGAAGTGTGGTATTTGAGGGTGAAAAGTTCCTATTTCAGGAGGAATCCAGGTATTCCTTGGAGGAGATGTGATATGTTTGGGAGAAATGTGACATTTCTGGAAGAAACTGTCCTCTTTTGGGGATAAAACAGGTATTTGTGGGTGAAAAGGTCCTATTTGAAGGGGGAAACCTGGTATTTCTTGGAGAAGATGTGATATATTTGGGAGAAATCTGGCATTCCTGGAATTCCCTCT
>CM059462.1:242374-374511 GCA_030408155.1 Lophura swinhoii | reverse complement strand
GAGAACTGTCCTATTTGAGGGATAAAAGAGGTATTTGTGGGTGAAAAGGTCCTATTTGAAGGCGGAAAGCTGGTATTTCTTGGAGAAGATGTGATCTATTTGGGAGAAATGTGGCCTTTCTGGAAGAAAATGTCAATTTGGGGGGAGAAGGCTGGTAGTTTTCGGTGAGAAGGTCCTATTTCAGGAGGAATCTTGGTATTTCTTGGAGAAGATGTGATATATTTGGGAGAAATGTGGCCTTTCTGGAAGAAAATGTCCAATTTGGGGGAGAAGGGTGGTAGTTTTGGGTGAGAAGGTCCTCTTTCAGGAGGAATCCTGGCATTTCTTGAGAAGATGTGATATATTTGGGAGAAATGTGGCATTTCTGGAGGAAACTGTCCTCTTTTGGGGATAAAAGAGGTATTAGTGGTTGAAAAGGTCCTATTTGAAGGGGGAAACCTGGTATCTGTGGGAGAAGATGTGATATATTTGGGAGAAATGTGGCATTTCTGGAAGAAACTGTCCTCTTTTGGGGATAAAAACAGGTATTTGTGGGTGAAAACGTTGTATTTGAAGGGGGAAACCTGTTATTTCTTGGAGAAGATGTGATATATTTGGAGAAATGTGGCATGTCTGGAAAAACTGTCCTCTTTGGGGATAAAAGAGGTATTTGTGGGTGAGAAGGTCCTATTTGAAGGGGGGGAAACGTGGTATTCTTGGAGAAGATGTGATATATTTGGGAGAAATCTGGCATTCCTGGAAGAAACTGTCCTCTTTTGGGGATAAAAGATGTTTTTTTGGGGAAAAGGTCCTATTTGAAGGGGGAAACGTGGTATTTCTTGGAGAAGATGTGATCTATTTGGGAGAAATATGGCATTTCTGGAAGAAACTGTCCTCTTATGGGGATAGAACAGGTATTTGTGGGTGAAAAGGTCCTATTTGAAGGGGGAAAGCTGGTATTTCTTGGAGAAGATGTGATATATTTGGGAGAAATGTGGCATGTCTGGAAGAAAATGTCCTATTTGGTGGGAGAAGGGTGGTATTTGTGGGAGAAAAGTTCCTATTTCAGGAGGAATCCTGGTAATTCTTGGAGGAGATGTGATATGTTTGGGAGAAATGTGCCATTTCTGGAAGAAACTGTCCTCTTTTGGGGATAAGACAGGTATTACAGGGTGAAAAGGTCCTATTTGAAGGGGGAAAGCTGGTATTTCTTGGAGAAGATGTGATATGTTTGGGAGAAATATGGCATTTCTGGAAGAAACTGTCCTCTTTTGGGGATAAAACAGGTATTTGTGGGTGAAAAGGTCGTATTTGAAGGGGAAAGCTGGTATTTCTTGGAGAAGATGTGATATATTTGGGAGAAATGTGGCATGTCTGGAAGAAACTGTCCTCTTTTGGGGATAAAGGAGGTATTTGTGGGTGAGAAGGTCCTATTTGAAGGGGGAAACGTGGTATTTCTTGGAGAAGATGTGATATATTTGGAGAAATGTGGCATTTCTGGAAGAAAACTGTCCTATTTTGGGGATAAAAGAATTTTTTGTGGGTGAAAAGGTCCTATTTGAAGGGGGAACCCTGGTATTTCTTGGAGAAGATGTGATATGTATGGGAGAAATGTGGCATTTCTGGCAGAAACTGTCCTATTTTGGGATAAAAGTGGTATTTGTGGGTGATAAGGTCCTATTTGAAGGGGGAAAGCTGGTATATCTTGGAGAAGATGTGATATATTTGGGAGAAATGTGGCATGTCTGGAAGAAACAGTCCTATTTGGGGGAGAAGGCTGGTATTTCAGGGAGAAAAGGTCCTCTTTCAGGACGAATCCTGTATTTCTTGGAGAAGATGTGATATATTTGGGAGAAATCTGGCATTTCTGGAAGCAACTGTCCTATTTTGGGGATGAAACAGGTATTTCTGGGTGAAAAGGTCCTATTTCAAGGGGGAAACCTGGTATTTCTTGGAGAAGATGTGGTATATTTGGGAGAAATGTGGCCTTTCTGGAAGAAACTGTCCTCTTTTGGGATAAAAGATGTTTTTTTGGGGAAAAGGTCCAATTTGAAGGGGGAAAAGTGGTATTTCTTGGAGAAGATGTGATATGTTTGGGAGAAATATGGCATTTCTGGAAGAAACTGTCCTCTTATGGGGATAGAACAGGTATTTGTGGGTGAAAAGGTCCTATTTGAAGGGGGAAAGCTGGTATTTCTTGGAGAAGATCGTGATATATTTGGGAGAAATGTGGCATGTCTGGAAGAAAATGTCCTATTTGGGGGGAGAAGGGTGGTATTTGTGGGAGAAAAGTTACTATTTCAGGAGAATCCTGGTAATTCTTGGAGGAGATGTGATATGTTTGGGAGAAATGTGCCATTTCTGGAAGAAACTGTCCTCTTTTGGGGATCAAAGAGGTATTTGTGGGTGAAAAGGTCCTATTTAAAGGGGGAAACCTGGTATTTCTTGGAGAAGATGTGATATATTTGGGAGAAATGTGGCATTTCTGGAAGAAACTGTCCTATTTTGGGGATAAAAGAGGTATTTGTGGGTGAAAATGTCCTATTTGAAGGGGAAGCTTGGTATTTCTTGGAGAAGATGTGATCTATTTGGGAGAAATGTGGCATGTCAGGAAGAAACTGTCCTCTTATGGGGATAGAACAGGTATTTGTGGGTGAAAAGGTCCTATTTCCAGGGGAAAACCTGGTATTTCTTGGAGAAGATGTGATATATTTGGGAGAAATGTGGCATGTCTGGAAGAAATGTCCTAGTTGGGGGGAGAAGGGTGGTATTTGAGGAAGAAAAGTTCCTATTTCAGGAGGAATCCTGGTATTTCTTGGAGGCGATGTGATATGTTTGGGAGAAATGTGCCACTTCTGGAAGAAACTGTCCTCTTTTGGGGATAAAAGAGGTATTTGTGGGTGAAAAGGTCGTATTTGAAGGCGGAAAGCTGGTATTTCTTGGAGAAGATGTGATCTATTTGGGAGAAATGTGGCATGTCTGGAAGAAACTGTCCTATTTTGGGGATAAAAGAGGTATTTGTGGGTGAGAAGGTCCTATTTGAAGGGGGAAACGTGGTATTTCTTGGAGAAGATGTGATATATTTGGGAGAAATCAGGCATTTCTGGAAGAAACTGTCCTATTTTGGGGATAAAAGAATTTTTTGTGGGTGAAAAGGTCCTATTTGAAGGGGGAACCCTGGTATTTCTTGGAGAAGATGTGATCTATTTGGGAGAAATGTGGCATTTCTGGCAGAAACTGTCCTATTTTGGGGATAAAATTGGTATTTGTGGGTGATAAGGTCCTATTTGAAGGGGGAAAGCTGGTATATCTTGGAGAAGATGCGATATATTTGGGAGAAATGTGGCATGTCAGGTAGAAACAGTCCTATTTGGGGGGAGAAGGCTGGTATTTGAGGGAGGAAAAGGTCCCTCTTTCAGGAGGAATCCTGTTATTTCTTGGAGAAGATGTGATATATTTTGGAGAAATGTGGCATGTCTGGAAAGAAACTGTCCTATTTGAGGGATAAAAGAGGTATTTGTGGGTGAAAAGGTCGTATTTGAAGGGGGAAACCTGGTATTTCTTGGAGAAGATGTGATATATTTGGGAGAAATCAGGCATTTCTGGAAGAAACTGTCCTATTTTGGGATAAAAGAGGTATTTGTGGGTGAAAAGGTCCTATTTGAAGGGGGAAAGCTGGTATTTCTATGAGAAGATGTGATATATTTGGGAGAAATGTGGCATTTCTGGAAGAAACTGTCCTCTTTTGGGGATAAAAGAGGTATTTGTGGGTGATAAGGTCCTATTTGAAGGGGGAAGCCTGGTATTTCTTGGAGAAGATGTGATCTCTTTGGAGAAATGTGGCATTTCTGGAAGAAACTGTCCTCTTTTGGGGATAAAAGAGGTATTTGTGGGTGAAAAGGTCCTATTTGAAGGGGGAAACCTGGTATTTTCTTGGAGAAGATGTGATATATTTTGGAGAAATGTGGCATGTCTGGAAGAAACTGTCCTATTTGGGGGATAAAACAGGTATTTGTGGGAGAAAAGGTCCTATTTGAAGGGGGAAACCTGGTATTTCTTGGAGAAGATGTGATATATTTGGGAGAAATGTGGCCTTTCTGGAAGAAAATGTCCAATTTGGGGGAGAAGGCAGGTAGTTTTCGGTGAGAAGGTCCTATTTCAGGATGAATCCTGGTATTTCTTGGAGAAGATGTGATATATTTGGGAGAAATCTGGCCTTTCTGAAGAAAATGTCCAATTTGGGGGGAGAAGGCTGGTAGTTTTGGGTGAGAAGGTCCTATTTCAGGAGGAATCCAGGCATTTCTTGGAGAAGATGTGATATATTTGGGAGAAATGTGCATTTCTGGCAGAAACTGTCCTATTTTGGGGATAAAAGAGGTATTTGTGGAGAAAAGGTCCGATTTGAAGGGGGAAACTGGTATTTCTTGGAGAAGATGTGATATATTTGGGAGAAATCAGGCATTTCTGAAGAAACTGTCCTCTTTTGGGATAAAAGAGGATTTTTTGGGGAAAAGGTTCTATTTGAAGGGGGAAACGTGTATTTCTTGGAGAAGATGTGATATATTTGGGAGAAATGTGGCATTTCTGGAAGAAAATGTCCTATTTGGGGGGAGAAGGGTGGTATTTGTGGGAGAAAAGTTCCTATTTCAGGAGGAATCCTGGTATTTCTTGGAGGAGATGTGATATGTTTGGGAGAAATGTGGCATTTCTGGAAGAAACTGTCCTCTTTGGGGATAAAACAGGTATTTGTGGGTGAAAAGGTCCTATTTGAAGGGGGGAAACCTGGTATTTCTTGGAGAAGATGTGATATGTTTGGGAGAAATGTGGCATTTCTGGAAGAAACTGTCGTATTTTGGGGATAAAACAGGTATTTGTGGGTGAAACGGTCGTATTTGAAGGGGAAAGCTGGTATTTCTTGGAGAAGATGTGATATATTTGGGAGAAATGTGGCATGTCTGGAAGAAACTGTCCTATTTTGGGGATAAAACAGGTATTTGTGGGTGAAAAGGTCCTATTTGAAGGGGGAAAGCTGGTATTTCTTGGAGAAGATGTGATATATTTGGGAGAAATGTGGCATGTCTGGAAGAAACTGTCCTATTTGGGGGGAGAAGGCTGGTATTTGTGGGAGAAAAGGTCCTATTTGAAAGGGGAAAGCAAGTATTTCTTGGAGAAGATGTGATATATTTTGGAGAAATGTGGCATGTCTGGAAGAAACTGTCCTATTTGAGGGATAAAGAGGTATTTGTGGGTGAAAAGGTCCTATTTGAAGGGGGAAAGCTGTTATTTCTTGGAGAAGATGTGATCTATTTGGGAGAAATCAGGCATTTCTGGAAGAAACTGTCCTCTTTTGGGATAAAAGTATTTTTTGTGGGTGAAAAGGTCCTATTGAAGGGGGAAACCTGGTATTTCTTGGAGAAGATGTGATATGTTTGGGAGAAATGTGGCTTTCTGGCAGAAACTGTCCTATTTTGGGGATAAAAGAGGTATTTGTGGGTGAAAAGGTCCTATTTGAAGGGGGAAACCTGGTATTTCTTGGAGAAGATGTGATCTCTTTGGGAGAAATCTGCATTTCTGAAGAAACTTTCCTATTTGGGGGAGAAGCCTGCTATTAGTGGGTGAAAAGGTCTATTTGAAGGGGGAAACCTGGTATTTCTTGGAGAAGATGTGATCTATTTGGGAAAAATCTGGCATTTCTGGAAGAAACTGTCCTATTTTGGGATAAACAGGTATTTGTGGGTGAACAATTCCTATTTGAAGGGGGAAACCTGGTATTTCTTGGAGAAGATATGATATGTTTGGGAGAAATATGGCATTTCTGGGGAGAAACTGTCCTATTTTGGGGATAAAAGAGGTATTTGTGGGTGAAAAGGTCCTATTTCCAGGGGGAAACCTGGTATTTCTTGGAGAAGATGTGATCTATTTGGTAGAAATGTGGCATGTCTGGAAGAAAGTGTCCTGTTTTGGGATAAAAGAGGTATTTGTGGGAGAAAAGGTCCTATTTCCAGGGGGAAGCTGTTATTTCATGAAGGTGATGCGATCTATTTGGGAGAAATGTGGCATGTCTGGAAGAAACTGTCCTCTTTTGGGGATAAAAGAGGTATTTGTGGGTGAAAAGGTCCTATTTGAAGGGGGAAACCTGGTATTTCTTGGAGAAGATGTGATCTATTTTGGAGAAATGTGGCATTTCTGGAAGAAACTGTCCTATTTGGGGGAGAAGCCTGCTATTTGTGGGTGAAAAGGTCCTATTTGAAGGGGGAACCCTGGTATTTCTTGGAGAAGATGTGATCTATTTGGGAGAAATCTGGCATTTCTGGAAGAAAATGGTCCTATTTTGGGGATAAAACAGGCATTTCTGGGTGAAAAGGTCCTATTTCAAGGGGGAAACCTGGTATTTCTTGGAGAAGATGTGATATGTTTGGGAGAAATGTGGCATTTCTGGAAGAAACTGTCCTGTCTGGGGGGAGAAGGCTGGTATTTGTGGGAGAAAAGGTCCTCTTTCAGGAGGAATCCTGGTATTTCTTGGAGAAGATGTGATATATTTGGGAGAAATGTGGCATGTCTGAAGAAACTGACCTATTTGAGGGATAAAGAGGTATTTGTGGGTGAAAAGGTCCTATTTGAAGGGGGAAACCTGGTATTTCTTGGAGAAGATGTGATATATTTGGGAGAAATCAGGCATTTCTGGAAGAAACTGTCCTCTTTTGGGGATAAAAGAATTTTTTGTGGGTGAAAGGTCGTATTTGAAGGGGGAATCCTGGTATTTCTTGGAGAAGATGTGATATGTTTGGGAGAAATGTGGCCTTTCTGGAAGAAACTGTCCTCTTTGGGGATAAAAGTGGTATTTGTGGTTGATAAGGTCCTATTCGAAGGGGAAAGCTGGTATTTCTTGGAGAAGATGTGATATATTTGGGAGAAGTGTGGCTTTTCTGGAAGAAAATGTCCTATTTGAGGGATAATACAGGTATTTGTGGGAGAAAAGGTCCTATTTGAAGGGGGAAACCTGGTATTTCTTGGAGAAGATGTGGTATATTTGGGAGAAATGTGGCATTTCTGGAAAAAACTGTCCTCTTTTGGGATGAAACAGGTATTTGTGGGTGAAAAGGTCCCATTTGAAGGGGGAAAGCTGGTATTTCATGAGAAGATGTGGTATATTTGGGAGAAATATGGCATGTATGGCAGAAAATGTACTATTTTGGGGATAAAAGAGGTATTTGTGGGTGAAACGTTCCTATTTGAAGGGGGAAACGTGGTATTTCTTGGAGAAGATGTGATATGTTTGGGGAAATGTGGCCTTTCTGGAAGAAACTGTTGTATTTTGGGGATAAAAGAGGTAAAACTTCCAGCTTTCCCCTTCAAATAGGACCTTTTCACCCACAAATACCTCTTTTATCCCCAAAAGAGGACAGTTTCTTCCAGAAATGCCACATTTCTCCCACATATATCACATCTCCTGCAAGAACATCCAGCTTTACCCCTTGACATAGGACTTTTCTCCCACAAATACCTGTTTTATCCCCAAAAGAGGACAGTTTCTTCCAGAAATGCCACATTTCTCCCAATTACATCACATCTTCTCCAAGAAATACCAGCTTTCCCCCTTCAAATACGACCTTTTCACCCACAAATACCTCTTTTATACCAAAAGAGGACAGTTTCTTCCAGAAAGGCCACATTTCTCCCAAATATATCATATCTTCTCCAGGAAATACCAGCTTTCCCCCTTCAAATAGGACCTTTTCTCCCACAAATACCTCTTTTATCCCCAAAAGAGGACAGTTTCTTCCAGAAATGCCACATTTCTCCCAAAAATATCACATCTTCTCCAAGAAATACCAGGTTTCCCCCTTCAAATAGGACTTTTCACCCACAAATACCTCTTTTATCCCCAAAAGAGGACAGTTTCTTCCAGAAAGGCCACCTTTCTCCCAAATATATCACATCTTCTCCATGAAATAACACGTTTCCCCCTTCAAATAGGACCTTTCCACCTACAAATACCTCTTTTATCCCCAAAATAGGACAGTTTCTTCAAGAAAGGCCATATTTCTCCCAAATATATCACATCTTCTCCAAGAAATACCAGCTTTCCCCTTCAAATAGGACCTTTTCACCCACAAATACCTCTTTTATCCCCAAAATAGGACAGTTTCTTCCATAAATGCCAGGTTTCTCCCAAATATATCACAGCTTCTCCAAGAAATACCAGGTTCCCCTTTCAAATAGGACCTTTTCACCACAAATACCTCTTCTATCCCCAAAATAGGACAGTTTCTTCCAGAAATGCCACATTTCTCCCAAATATATCACATCTTCTCCAAGAAATACAAGGATTCCCCTTCAATAGGACCTTTTCTCCCACAAATACCTCTTTTATCCCCAAAAGAGGACAGTTTCTTCCAGAAATGCCAGATTTCTTCCAAACATATCACATCCTCCCCAAGAAATACCAGGTTCCCCCTTGAAATAGGACCTTTTCACCCACAAATACCTCTTTTATCCCCAAAAGAGGACAGTTCCTTCCATAAATGCCAGGTTTCTCCCAAATATATCACATCTTCTCCAAGAAATACCAGGTTTTCCCCTGGAAATAGGACCTTTTCACCCACAAATACCTCTTTATAACCAAAAGAGGACTGTTTCTTCCAGAAAGGCCCACATTTCTCCTAAATATATCACATCTTCTCCAAGAAATACCAGGGTTCCCCCTTCAAATAGGACCTTTTCACCCACTAATACCTCTTTTATCCCCAAAAGAGGACAGTTTCTTCCAGAAATGCCACATTTCTCCCAAATATATCACATCTTCTCCAAGAAATACCAGTTTCCCCCTTCAAATACGACCTTTTCACCCACAAATACCTGTTTTATCCCCAAAAGAGGACAGTTTCTTCCAGACATTGCACATTTCTCCAAACATATCACATCTTCTCCAAGAAATACCAGGTTTCCCCCTTCAAATAGGACCTTCTCACCCACAAATACCTCTTTTATCACTCAAATAGGACAGTTTCTACCAGACATGCAAGATTTCTCCCAAATATATCACATCATCTCCAAGAAATACCAGCTTTCCCCCTTCAAATAGGACTTTTCTCCCTCAAATACCCGTTTTATCCCCAAAATAGGACAGTTTATTCCTGACATGCCACATTTCTCCCAAATATATCACATCTTCTCCAAGAAATACCACGTTTCCCCCTTCAAATAGGAACTTTTCTCCCACAAATACCTGTTTTATCCCCAAAAGAGGACAGTTTCTTCCTGAAATGCCAGATTTCCCCCAAATATATCACATCTTCTCCAAGAAATACCAGGTTTCCCCCTTCAAATAGGACCTTTTCACCCACAAATACCTGTTTTATCCCCAAAATAGGACAGTTACTTCCAGACATGCCACATTTCTCCGAAACATATCACATCTTCTCCAAGAAATACCAGGTTCCCCTTCAAATAGGACCTTTTCACCCACAAGTACCTGTTTTATCCCCAAAAGAGGACAGTTTCTTCCAGAAAGGCACAGAAATACCACGCTTCCCCCTTCAAATAGGACCTTTTCACCCACAAATACCTCTTTTATCCCCAAAAGAGGACAGTTTCTGCCAGAATGGCCACATTTCTCCCAAATAGATCACATCTTCTCCAAGAAATACCAGGTTTCCCCTTTCAAATAGGACCTTTTCACCCACAAATACCTGTTTTATCCCCAAAAGAGGACAGTTTCTTCCAGAAATGCCACATTTCTCCCAAATAGATCACATCTTCTCAAGAAATACCAGGTTTCCCCCTGAAATAAGACCTATTCAACCACAAAAACCTCTTTTATCCCCAAAATAGGACAGTTTCTTCCAGAAAGGCCACATTTCTCCCAAATAGATCACATCTCCCGCAAGAACATCCAGCTTTCCCCCTTCAAATAGGACCTTTTCTCCCACAAGTACCTGTTTTATACCCAAAAGAGGACAGTTTGTTCCAGACATGGCCAGATTTCTCCAAAATATATCACATCTTCTCCAAGAAATACCAGGTTCCCCCTTGAAATAGGACCTTTTCACCCACAAATACCTCTTTTATCCCCAGAAGAGGACAGTTTCTTCCAGAAATGCCACATTTCTCCCCAAATAGATCACATCTTCTCCAAGAAATACCAGCTTTCCTCCTTCAAATAGGACCTTCTCACCCACAAATACCACTTTTATCCCCAAAATAGGACATTTCTTCCAGAAATGCCACATTTCTCCCAAATATACCACATCTTCTCCAAGAAATACCAGCTTTCCCCCCTTCAAATAGGACTTTTCACCCACAAATACCTCTTTTATCCCAAAATAGGGAAGTTTCTGCCAGAAATGCCACATTTCACCCAAATAGATCACATCTTCTCCAAGAAATACCAGCTTTCCCCCCTTCAAATAGGACTTTTTCTCCCACAGATACCTGTTTTATCCCCAAAAGAGGAGAGTTTCTTCCAGAAAGGCCACATTTCTCCCAAATATATCACATCTTCTCCAAGAAATACCAGCTTTCCCCCCTTCAAATAGGACCTTTTCACCCACAAATATCTCTTTTATCCCCAAAATTGGGACAGATTCTTCCAGACATGCCAGATTTCTCCAAATATATCACATCTTCTCTAAGAAATAACAGGTTTACCCCTGGAAATAGGAACTTTTCACCCACAAATACCTCTTTTATCCCTCAAATTGGACATTTTCTTCCAGAAAGGCCACATTTCTCCCAAATATATCTCATCTTCTCCAAGAAATACCACGTTTCCCCCTTCAAATAGGGACCTTTTCAACCACTAATACCTCTTTTATCCTCAAAAGAGGACAGTTCCTTCCAGAAATGCCACATTTCTCCCAAATATATCACATCTTCTCCAAGAAATACCAGGTTTCCCCCTGGAAATAGGACCTTATCGCCCACAAATACCGGTTTTATCCCCAAAAGAGGACAGTTTCTTCCAGAAATGCCAGATTTCTCCCAAATATATCACATCTTCTCAAGAAATACCAGCTTTCCTCCTTCAAATAGGCACCTTCTCACCCACAAATACCACTTTTATCCCCAAAATAGGACAGTTTCTTCCAGAAATGCCACATTTCTCCCAAATATACCACATCTTCTCCAAGAAATACCAGGTTTTCCCCTTCAAATAGGACCTTTTCACCCACAAATACCTCTTTTATCCCCAAAAGAGGACATTTTCTTCCAGACATGCCAGATTTCTCCCAAATATATCACATCTTCTCCAAGAAATAACAGGATTCCACCTGAAATAGGACCTTTTCACCCCACAAATACCTCTTTTATCCCCAAAAGAGGACAGTTTCTTCCAGAAATGCCACATTTCTCCCAAATATATCACATCTCCTCCTAGAAATACCTGCTTTCCCCCTTCAAATAGGAACTTCTCACCCACAAATACCTGTTTTATCCCCAAAAGAGGACAGTTTCTTCCAGAAATGCCACATTTCTCCCAAATATATCACATCTTCTCCAAGAAATACCAGCTTTCCCCTTCAAATAGGACCTTTTCATCCACAAATACCTCTTTTATCCCCAAAATAGGACAGTTTCTTCCAGACATGCCACATTTCTCCCAAATAGATCACATCTTCTCTAGGAAATACCAGGATTACCCCTTCAAATAGGACCTTTTCACCCACAAATACCTCATTTATCCCCAAAAGAGGACAGTTTCTTCCTGAAATGCCAGATTTCTCCCAAATAGATCGCATCTTCTCCAATGAAATACCAGGTTTCCCCCTTGAAATAGGACCTTTTCACCCACAAATACCTGTTTCATCCACAAAATAGGACAGTTTCTTCCAGAAATGCCACATTTTTCCAAATAGATCACATCTTCTCCAAGAAATACCAGGTTTCCCCCTTCAAATAGGACCTTTTCACCCACAAATACCTGTTTCATCCATAAAATAGGACAGTTTCTTCCAGAAATGCCACATTTTTCCAAATATATCACATCTTCTCCAAGAAATACCAGCTTTCCCCCTTCAAATAGGACCTTTTCACCCACAAATACCTCTTTTATCCCCAAAATATGGACAGTTTCTTCCAGAAATGCCACATTTCTCCCAAATATATCACATCTTCTCCAAGAAATACAACGTTTCCCCCTGGAAATAGGACCTTTTCACCAACAAATTACCTCTTCTATCCCCGAAATGGGACATTTTCTTCCAGAAATGCCACATTTCCTCCAAATAGATCACATCTTCTCCAAGAAATTCCACGTTTCCCCCTTCAAATAGGAACTTTTCTCCCACAAATACCTCTTTTATCCCCAAAAGAGGACAGTTTCTTCCAGACATGCCACATTTCTCCCAAATATACCACATCTTCTCCAAGAATACCAGGGTTCCCCCTTGAAATAGGACCTTTTCACCCACAAATACCTCTTTTATCCCTCAAATTGGACATTTTCTTCCAGAAATGCCACATTTCTCAAAACAATTCACATCTATCCAAGAAATACCAGGTTTCCCCCTTCAAATAGGACCTTTTCAACCACTAATACCTCTTTCATCCCCAAAAGAGGACAGTTTCTTCCTGACATGCCAGATTTCTCCCAACAGATCACATCTTCTCCAAGAAATACCAGGGTTCCCCCTTCAAATAGGACCTTTTCACCCACAAATACCTCTTTTATCCCCAAAATACGACAGTTTCTTCCAGAAATGCCACATTTCTCCCCAATAGATCACATCTTCTCCAAGAACTACCAGGTTTCCCCTTGATATAGGACCTATTCAACCACAAATACCTCTTTTATCCCCAAAAAAGGACAGCTTCTTCCAGGACATGCCGCATTTCTCCCACATATATCACATCTCCTGCAAGAACATCCAGCTTTCCCCCTTCAAATAGGACCTTTTCACCCACAAATACCTCTTTTATCCCCAAAGAGGACAGTTTCTTCCAGAAAGGCCACATTTCTCCCAAATATATCACATCTTCTCCAAGAAATACGAGGTTTCCCCCTTCAAATAGGACCTTTTCTCCCACAAATACCGCCTTTAATCCCCAAATAGGACAGTTTCTTCCAGAAATGCCACATTTCTCCCAAATATATCACATCTTCTCCAAGAAATACCAGGTTTCCCCCTTCAAATAGGACCTTTTCACCCACAAATACCTCTTTTATCCCCAAAATAGGGACAGTTTCTTCCGGGACATGCCAGATTTCTCCCAAATATATCACATCTTCTCCAAGAAATACCAGGTTTCTGGAAGAAAAGTGGTATCTGTGGGTGAAAAGTTCCTATTTGAAGGGGTAAACCTGGTAGTTCTTGCAGGAGATGTGATATATTTGGGAGAAATGTGGCATTTCTGGAAGAAACTGTCCTCTTTTGGTGATTAAACAGGAATTTTTGGGTGAAAAGGTCCTATTTGAAGGGGAAAACCTGGTATTTCTTGGAGAAGATGTGATATATTTGGGGGAAATCTGGCATGTCCAGAAGAAACTGTCCTATTTTGGGGATAAAAGAGGTATTAGTGGGTGAAAAGGTCGTATTTGAAGGGGGAAAGCTGGTATTTCTTGGAGAAGATGTGATATATTTGGGAGAAATGTGGCATGTCAGGAAGAAAATGTCCTAACTGGGGGGAGAATGGTGGTATTTGTGACAGAAAAGGTCCTATTTCAGGAAGAATCCTGGTATTTCTTGGAGAGGATGTGATATATTTGGGAGAAATGTGGCATTCTGGAAGAACCTGTCCTATTTTGGGGATAAAAGAGGTATTTGTGGGAGAAAAGGTCCTATTTCAGGAGGAATCCTGGTATTTCTTGGAGAAGATGTGATATATTTGGGAGAAATCAGGCATGTCTGGAAGAATCTGTCCAATTTTGGGGATAAAAGAGATATTTGTGGGTGAAAAGGTCCTATTTGAAGGGGGAAACCTGGTATTTCTTGGAGAAGATGTGATCTATTTGGGAGAAAACTGGCATTTCTGGAAGAAACTGTCCTCTTTTGGGGATAAAAGAGATATTTTTGGGTGAAAAGGTCCTATTTGAAGGGGGAAAGCTGGTATTTCTTGGAGAAGATGTGATATATTTGGGGGAAATGTGGCATTTCTGGAAGAAACTGTCCTCTTTTGGGGATAAAAGAGGTATTTGTGGGTGAAAAGGTCCTATTTGAAGGGGGAAAGCTGGTATTTCTTGGAGAAGATGTGATATATTTGGGAGAAATGTGGCATTTCTGGAAGAAACTGTCCTATTTTGGGGATAAAAGAGGTATTTGTGGGAGAAAAGGTCCTATTTGAAGGGGGAAAGCTGGTATTTCTTGGAGAAGATGTGATATATTTGGTAGAAATGTGGCATTTCTGTAACAAACTGTCCTATTTTGGGGATAAAAGAGGTATTTGTGGGTGAAAAGGTCCTATTTCAAGGGGGAAACCTGGTATTTCATGGAGAAGATGCGATATGTTTGGTAGAAATGTGGCATTTCTGGAAGAAACTGTCCTATTTTGGGGATAAAAGTGGTATTTGTGGGTGAAAAGGTCCTATTTGAAGGGGGAACCCTGGTATTTCTTGGAGAAGATGTGATATATTTGGGAGAAATGTGGCATTTCTGGAAGAAACTGTCGTATTTTGGGGATAAAATAGGTATTTGTGAGTGAGAAGGTCCTATTTGAAGGGGGAACCCTGGTATTTCTTGGAGAAGATGTGATATATTTGGGAGAAATGTGGCATTTCTGGAAGAAACTGACCTCTTTTGGGGATAAAACAGGTATTTGTGGGAGAAAAGTTCCTATTTGAAGGGGGAAAGCTGGTATTTCTTGGAGAAGATGTGATACATTTGGGAGAAATCTGGACTTTCTGGCAGAAAATGTCCTCTTTTGGGGATAAAAGAGGTATTTGTGGGAGAAAAGTTCCTATTTCCAGGGGGAATCCAGGTATTTCTTGGAGAAGATGTGATATGTTTGGGAGAAATGTGACATTTCTGTAAGAAAGTGTCCTCTTTTGGGGATAAAAGAGGTATTTGTGGGTGAGAAGGTCCTATTTGAAGGGGGAACCCTGGTATTTCTTGGAGAAGATGTGATATATTTGGGAGAAATGTGGCATGTCTGGAAGAAAATGTACTAACTGGGGGGAGAATGGTCGTATTTGTGGGAGATAAGGTCCTATTTCAGGAAGAATCCTGGTATTTCTTGGAGAAGATGTGATCTATTTGGGAGAAATGTGGCATTTCTGGAAGAAACTGTCCTCTTTTGGGGATAAAAGAGGTATTTGTGGGTGAAAAGGTCCTATTTGAAGGGGGAAAGCTGGTATTTCTTGGAGAAGATGTGATATATTAGGGAGAAATGTGGCATTTCTGGAAGAAACTGTCCTATTTTGGGATTAAAACAGGTATTTGTGGGTGAAAAGGTCCTATTTGAAGGTGGAAACCTGGTATTTCTTGGAGAATATGTGATGTATTTGGGAGAAATGTGGCATTTCTGGAAGAAACTTTCCTCTTTTGGGGATAAAAGATTTATTTGTGGGAGAATAGGTCCTATTTCCAGGGGAAAACTGGTATTTCTTGGAGAAGATGTGATATGTTTGGGGGAAATGAGGCATGTCAGGAAGAAACTGTCCTATTTCGGGGATAAAAGAGGTATTTGTGGGTGAAAAGGTCCTATTTCGAGGGGGAAAGCTGGTATTTCTTGGAGAAGATGTGATATATTTGGGAGAAATGTGGCATTTCTGGAGGAAACTGTCCTCTTTTGGGGATAAAAGAGGTATTTGTGGTTGAAAAGTTCCTATTTGAAGGGGGAAAGCTGGTATTTCTTGGAGAAGATGTGATATATTTGGGAGAAATGTGGCATTTCTGGAAGAAACTGTCCTCTTTTGGGGATAAAAGAGGTATTTGTGGGAGAAAAGGTCCTATTTGAAGGGGGAATCCTTGTATTTCTTGGAGAAGATGTGATATATTTGGGAGAAATCTGGCATTTTAGGAAGAAAATGTCCAATTTGGGGGGAGAAGGCGGGCATTTGTGGGTGTAAAGGTCCTATTTGAAGGGGGAAAGCTGGTATTTCTTGGAGAAGATGTGATGTATTTGGGAGAAATGTGGCATTTCTGGAAGAAACTGTCCTCTTTTGGGGATAAAAGAGGTATTTGTGGGAGAAAAGTTCCTCCTTCAAGGGGGAAACCAGGTATTTCTTGGAGAAGATGTGATATATTTGGTAGAAATCTGGCCATTCTGGCAGAAACTGTCCTCTTTTGGGGATAAAAGAGGTATTTGTGGGTGAAAAGGTCCTATTTGAAGGGGGAAACCTGGTATTTCTTGGAGAAGATGTGATATATTTGGGAGAAATGAGGCATTTCTGGAAGAAACTGTCCTCTTTTGGGGATAAAAGAGGTATTAGTGGGTGAAAAGGTCCTATTTGAAGGGGGAAAGCTGGTATTTCTTGGAGAAGATGTGATATATTTGGGAGAAATGTGGCATTTCTGGAAGAAACTGTCCTCTTTTGGGGATAAAAGAGGTATTTGTGGGTGAAAAGGTCCTATTTGAAGGGGGAAAGCTGGTATTTCTTGGAGAAGATGTGATATATTTGGGAGAAATGTGGCATTTCTGGAAGAAACTGTCCTATTTTGGGGATAAAAGATTTATTTGTGGGTGAAAAGGTCCTATTTGAAGGGGGAAACCTGGTATTTCTTGGAGAAGATGTGATCTATTTGGGAGAAATGTGGCATTTCTGGAAGAAACTTTCCTCTTTTGGGGATAAAGGATTTATTTGTGGGAGAATAGGTCCTATTTGAAGGGGGAAAGCTGGTATTTCTTGGAGAAGATGTGATATATTTGGGGGAAATGTGGCATTTCTGGAAGAAACGGTCCTCTTTTGGGGATAAAACAGGTATTTGTGGGTGAAAAGGTCCTGTTTGAAGGGGGAACCCTGGTACTTCTTGGAGAAGATGTGATCTATTTGGGAGAAATGTGGCATTTCTGGAAGAAACTGTCCTCTTTTGGGGATGAAACAGGTATTTGTGGATGAAAAGGTCCTATTTGAAGGGGGAAACCTGGCATTTCTTGGAGAAGATGTGATCTATTTGGGAGAAATGTGGCATTTCTGGAAGAAACTGCCCTATTTTGGGGATCAAAGAGGTATCCGAGGGTGAAAAGCTCCTCTTTCAAGGGGGAAACCTGGTATTTCTTGGAGAAGATGTAATATATTTGGGTGAAATCTGGCATGTCAGGAAGAAAAAGTCCATTTTGGGGGGAGAAGGCTGGTATTTGAAGGTGAAAACTTCCTA
Source organism: Lophura swinhoii (assembly GCA_030408155.1). Taxonomy (NCBI): domain Eukaryota; kingdom Metazoa; phylum Chordata; class Aves; order Galliformes; family Phasianidae; genus Lophura; species Lophura swinhoii. The sequence continues at coordinate 357,277 of CM059462.1, read as the reverse complement.
TTTGAAGGGGGAAACCTGGTATTTCTTTGAGAAGATGTGATATATTTGGGAGAAATGTGGCATGTCAGGAAGAAAATTTCCAATTTGAGGGATAAAACAGGTATTTGTGGGTGAGAAGGTCCTATTTGAAGGGGGAAAGCTGGTATTTCTTGGAGAAGATGTGATGTATATGGGAGAAATGTGGCATTTCTGGAAGAATCTGTCCTACTTTGGGGATAAAAGAGGTATTAGTGGTTGAAAAGGTCCTATTTGAAGGGGGAAAGCTGGTATTTCTTGGAGAAGATGTGATTTATTTGGGAGAAATGTGGCATGTCTGGAAGAAACTGTCCTCTTTTGGGGATAAAAGAGGTATTTGTGGGTGAAAAGGTCCTATTTGAAGGGGGAAAGCTGGTATTTCTTGGAGAAGATGTGATATATTTCGGAGAAATCTGGCATTTCTGGCAGAAACTGTCGTCTTTTGGGGATAAAAGAGGTATTTGTGGGTGAAAAGGTCCTATTTGAAGGGGGAAACCTGATATTTCTTGGAGAAGATGTGATCTATTTGGGAGAAATTTGGAATGTCAGGAAGAAACTGTCCTATTTTGGGGATTAATGGAGGCATTTGTGGGAGAAAATGTCCTATTTGAAGGGGGAAACGTGGTATTTCTTGGAGAAGATGTGATATATTTGGGAGAAATGAGGCATTTCTGGAAGAAACTGTCCTCTTTTGGGGATAAAAGAGGTATTTGTGGGAGAAAAGTTCCTATTTGAAGGGGGAAAGCTGGTATTTCTTGGAGAAGATGTGATATATTTGGGAGAAATGTGGCATTTCTGGAAGAAACTGTCCTCTTTTGGGGATAAAAGAGGTATTTGTGGGTGAAAAGGTCCTGTTTAAAGGGGAAACATGGTATTTCTTGGAGAAGATGTGATATATTTGGGAGAAATGTGGCCTTTCTGGCAGAAACTGTCCTATTTTGGGGATAAAAGAGGTATTTGTGGGAAAAAAGGTCCTCCTTCAAGGGGGAAAGCTGGTATTTCTTGGAGAAGATGTGATATATTTGGGAGAAATCTGGCCTTTCTGGAAGAAACTGTCCTCTTTTGGGGATAAAAGATTTATTTGTGGGTGAAAAGGTCCTATTTGAAGGGGGAAAGCTGGTATTTCTTGGAGAAGATGTGATGTATTTGGGAGAAATGTGGCATTTCTGGAAGAAACTGTCCTCTTTTGGGGATAAAACAGGTATTTGTGGGAGAAAAGTTCCTCCTTCAAGGGGGAAACCTGGTATTTCTTGGAGAAGATGTGATATATTTGGTAGAAATCTGGCCATTCTGGCAGAAACTGTCCTCTTTTGGGGATAAAAGAGGTATTTGTGGGTGAAAAGGTCCTATTTGAAGGGGGAAACCTGGTATTTCTTGGAGAAGATGTGATATATTTGGGAGAAATGAAGCATTTCTGGAAGAAACTGTCCTCTTTTGGGGATAAAAGAGGTATTTCTGGGAGAAAAGTTCCTATTTGAAGGGGGAAACCTGGTATTTCTTGGAGAAGATGTGATATATTTGGGAGAAATGTGGCATTTCTGGAAGAAACTGTCCTCTTTTGGGGATAAAAGAGGTATTTGTAGGTGAGAAGGTACTATTTGAAGGGGGAAACGTGGTATTTCTTGGAGAAGATGTGATGTATTTGGGAGAAATGTGGCATTTCCGGAAGAAACTGTCCAATTTGAAGGGTGAATGCTGGTATTTGTGGGTGAAAAGGTCCTATTTGAAGGGGGAAAGCTGGTATTTCTTGGAGAAGATGTGATATATTTGGGAGAAATGTGGCATTTCTGGAAGAAACTGTCCGCTTTTGGAGATCAAAGAGGTATTTGTGGGTGACAAGGTCCTATTTGAAGGGGGAAACCTGGTATTTCTTGGAGGAGATGTGATATATTTGGGAGAAAAGTGGCATTTCTGGCAGAAACTGTCCTCTTTTGGGGATAAAAGAGGTATTTGTGGGTGAAAAGGTCCTATTTGAAGGGGGAAACCTGGTATTTCTTGGAGAAGATGTGATCTATTTGGGAAAAATCTGGCATTTCTGGAAGAAAATGTCCAATTTTGGGGGGAGACGGCTGGTATTTGTGGGAGAAAAGGTCCTATTTCAGGAGGAATCCTGGTATTTCTTGGAGAAGATGTGCTATATTTGGGAGAAATGTGGCATTTCTGGAAGAAACTGTCCTATTTTGGGGATAAAAGAGGTATTTGTGGGTGAAAAGGTCCTATTTGAAGGGGGAAACCTGGTATTTCTTGGAGAAGATGTGATATATTTGGTTGAAATGTGGCATGTCAGGAAGAAAATTTCCAATTTGAGGGATAAAACAGGTATTTGTGGGTGAAAAGGTCCTATTTGAAGGGGGAAAGCTGGTATTTCTTGGAGAAGATGTGATATATTTGGGAGAAATGTGGCATTTCTGGCAGAAACTGTCCTCTTTTGGGGATAAAAGAGGTATTTGTGGGTGAAAAGGTCCTATTTGAAGTGGGAACCTGGTATTTCTTGGAGAAGATGTGATCTATTTGGGAGAAATGTGGCATTTCTGGAAGAAACTGCCCTATTTTGGGGATCAAAGAGGTATCCGAGGGTGAAAAGCTCCTCTTTCAAGGGGGAAACCTGGTATTTCTTGGAGAAGATGTAATATATTTGGGTGAAATCTGGCATGTCAGGAAGAAAAAGTCCATTTTGGGGGGAGAAGGCTGGTATTTGAAGGTGAAAACTTCCTATTTGAAGGGGGAAACCTGGTATTTCTTTGAGAAGATGTGATATATTTGGGAGAAATGTGGCATGTCAGGAAGAAAATTTCCAATTTGAGGGATAAAACAGGTATTTGTGGGTGAGAAGGTCCTATTTGAAGGGGGAAAGCTGGTATTTCTTGGAGAAGATGTGATGTATATGGGAGAAATGTGGCATTTCTGGAAGAATCTGTCCTACTTTGGGGATAAAAGAGGTATTAGTGGTTGAAAAGGTCCTATTTGAAGGGGGAAAGCTGGTATTTCTTGGAGAAGATGTGATTTATTTGGGAGAAATGTGGCATGTCTGGAAGAAACTGTCCTCTTTTGGGGATAAAAGAGGTATTTGTGGGTGAAAAGGTCCTATTTGAAGGGGGAAAGCTGGTATTTCTTGGAGAAGATGTGATATATTTGGGAGAAATCTGGCCTTTCTGGAAGAAACTGTCCTGTTTTGGGGATAAAAGAGGTATTTGTGGGTGAGAAGGTCCTATTTGAAGGGGGAAACCTGCTATTTCTTGGAGCAGATTTGATATATTTCGGAGAAATCTGGCATTTCTGGCAGAAACTGTCGTCTTTTGGGGATAAAAGAGGTATTTGTGGGTGAAAAGGTCCTATTTGAAGGGGGAAACCTGATATTTCTTGGAGAAGATGTGATCTATTTGGGAGAAATTTGGAATGTCAGGAAGAAACTGTCCTATTTTGGGGATTAATGGAGGCATTTGTGGGAGAAAATGTCCTATTTGAAGGGGGAAACGTGGTATTTCTTGGAGAAGATGTGATATATTTGGGAGAAATGAGGCATTTCTGGAAGAAACTGTCCTCTTTTGGGGATAAAAGAGGTATTTGTGGGAGAAAAGTTCCTATTTGAAGGGGGAAAGCTGGTATTTCTTGGAGAAGATGTGATATATTTGGGAGAAATGTGGCATTTCTGGAAGAAACTGTCCTCTTTTGGGGATAAAAGAGGTATTTGTGGGTGAAAAGGTCCTGTTTAAAGGGGAAACCTGGTATTTCTTGGAGAAGATGTGATATATTTGGGAGAAATGTGGCCTTTCTGGCAGAAACTGTCCTATTTTGGGGATAAAAGAGGTATTTGTGGGAAAAAAGGTCCTCCTTCAAGGGGGAAAGCTGGTATTTCTTGGAGAAGATGTGATATATTTGGGAGAAATCTGGCCTTTCTGGAAGAAACTGTCCTCTTTTGGGGATAAAAGATTTATTTGTGGGTGAAAAGGTCCTATTTGAAGGGGGAAAGCTGGTATTTCTTGGAGAAGATGTGATGTATTTGGGAGAAATGTGGCATTTCTGGAAGAAACTGTCCTCTTTTGGGGATAAAACAGGTATTTGTGGGAGAAAAGTTCCTCCTTCAAGGGGGAAACCTGGTATTTCTTGGAGAAGATGTGATATATTTGGTAGAAATCTGGCCATTCTGGCAGAAACTGTCCTCTTTTGGGGATAAAAGAGGTATTTGTGGGTGAAAAGGTCCTATTTGAAGGGGGAAACCTGGTATTTCTTGGAGAAGATGTGATATATTTGGGAGAAATGAAGCATTTCTGGAAGAAACTGTCCTCTTTTGGGGATAAAAGAGGTATTTCTGGGAGAAAAGTTCCTATTTGAAGGGGGAAACCTGGTATTTCTTGGAGAAGATGTGATATATTTGGGAGAAATGTGGCATTTCTGGAAGAAACTGTCCTCTTTTGGGGATAAAAGAGGTATTTGTAGGTGAGAAGGTACTATTTGAAGGGGGAAACGTGGTATTTCTTGGAGAAGATGTGATGTATTTGGGAGAAATGTGGCATTTCCGGAAGAAACTGTCCAATTTGAAGGGTGAATGCTGGTATTTGTGGGTGAAAAGGTCCTATTTGAAGGGGGAAAGCTGGTATTTCTTGGAGAAGATGTGATATATTTGGGAGAAATGTGGCATTTCTGGAAGAAACTGTCCGCTTTTGGAGATCAAAGAGGTATTTGTGGGTGACAAGGTCCTATTTGAAGGGGGAAACCTGGTATTTCTTGGAGGAGATGTGATATATTTGGGAGAAAAGTGGCATTTCTGGCAGAAACTGTCCTCTTTTGGGGATAAAAGAGGTATTTGTGGGTGAAAAGGTCCTATTTGAAGGGGGAAACCTGGTATTTCTTGGAGAAGATGTGATCTATTTGGGAAAAATCTGGCATTTCTGGAAGAAAATGTCCAATTTTGGGGGGAGACGGCTGGTATTTGTGGGAGAAAAGGTCCTATTTCAGGAGGAATCCTGGTATTTCTTGGAGAAGATGTGCTATATTTGGGAGAAATGTGGCATTTCTGGAAGAAACTGTCCTATTTTGGGGATAAAAGAGGTATTTGTGGGTGAAAAGGTCCTATTTGAAGGGGGAAACCTGGTATTTCTTGGAGAAGATGTGATATATTTGGGAGAAATGTGGCATGTCAGGAAGAAAATTTCCAATTTGAGGGATAAAACAGGTATTTGTGGGTGAAAAGGTCCTATTTGAAGGGGGAAAGCTGGTATTTCTTGGAGAAGATGTGATATATTTGGGAGAAATGTGGCATTTCTGGCAGAAACTGTCCTCTTTTGGGGATAAAAGAGGTATTTGTGGGTGAAAAGGTCCTATTTGAAGTGGGAACCTGGTATTTCTTGGAGAAGATGTGATGTATATGGGAGAAATGTGGCGTGTCAGGAAGAATCTGTCCTACTTTGGGGATAAAAGAGGTATTTGTGGGTGAGAAGGTCCTATTTGAAGGGGGAAACGTGGAATTTCTTGGAGAAGATGTGATCTATTTGGGAGAAATGTGGCATTTCTGGAAGAAACTGTCGTCTTTTGGGGATAAAAGAGGTATTTGAGGGTGAAAAGGTCCTATTTGAAGGGGGAAACCTGGTATTTCTTGGAGAAGATGTGATCTATTTGGGAGAAATGTGGCCTTTCTGAAAGAAACTGTCCTATTTTGGGGATTAAAGGAGGTATTTGTGGGAGAAAAGGTCCTATTTGAAGGGGGAAACGTGGTATTTCTTGGAGAAGATGTGATATATTTGGGAGAAATCTGGCATGTCTGGAGGAAAAAGTCCAGCTTGGGGGGAGAATGCTGGTATTTGTGCAAGAAAAGTTCCAATTTCAGGGGGGAAAGCTGGTATTTGTCGGAGAAAGTGTCCTCTTTTTTGATTTGAAATCGGGTATTCCTTGAAGAAAATGACCTATTTTGGGGGAGAAAAGTGGTATTTCTGGTTGAAAATGTCCTAAGTTTGGGAAACAATCTTGTATTTCTGGGAGAAAATGTCCTGATTTGGGGAGAAATCTGGTATTTGTGAGAGAAAAAGAGGTATTTTGGGGGAGAAAGGTGGTATTTGTGGGAGAAAATGTCCTGTTTTGGGGGATAAAAGAGGTATTTGTGGGAGAAAAGGTCCTATTTTGGGGGAGTAAGGTGGTATTTCTGGAAGAAAATGTCTCATTTTTGGGATAAAACAGGTATTTGTGGGTGATTGGTTACTTTTTCAGGGGAGAAAGCTGGTATTTGTGGGAGAAAATGTCCTGTTTGGGGGATAAAACAGGCATTTCTTGGAGAAGATGTTTTATATTTTGGAGTAAACTGGCATTTCTGGAAGAAAAAGTCCAATTTGGGGGGAGAAAACTGGAATTTGTGGGAGAAAAGGTCCTATTTCAGTTGGGGAGCCTGTTATGTGTGGGAGAAAATGTCCCATGTTTGAGTTGAAATCGGGTATTCCTTGAACAGAACGACCTATTTTGTGGGAGAAAAGTGGTATTTCTGGTAGAAAATGTCCTACGTTTGGGAAACAATCTTGCATTTCTGGGAGAAAATGTTCTGATTTGCGGAGAAAGCAGGTATTTGTGGGAGAATTTAACATCTTTATCAATGACATCGATGACGGAATTGAGTGCACCCTCTGGAAGTTTGCTGACGACACCAAGCTGAGTGGTGCGGTCGACACGGTTGAAGGAAGGGATGCCATTCAGAGGGACTTGGAGAGGCTAGAATGGTGGGCCCGGGTGAACCTGATGCGGTTCAACACGGCAAAGTGCAGAGTTTTGCACTTGGGCCGGAGAAATCCCAGGCATCCCTACAGGCTGGAAGGAGTGGTCCTTGAGAGCAGCCGTGTGGAGAAGGACTTGGGGGTCCTGATAGATGAAAAACTGACTATGAGCCAGCAGTGTGCCCTTGTGGCTCGGAAGGCGAATGGTATCCTGGGCTCCATCAGCAGAGGGGTGGCCAGCAGGGACAGGGAGGTGATTGTTCCCCTCTCCTCTGCTCTTGTGAGGCCCCATCTGGAGTACTGTGTCCAGGTCTGGAGCCCCCAGTACAAGAAAGACAGGGAGCTGTTGGAGAGGGTCCAGAGGAGAGCCAGCAAAATGATCAGGGGATTGGAGCACCTCCCCTATGAGGACAGGCTGAAGGAGCTGGGCTTGTTCAGCCTGGAGAAAAGAAGGCTGCGGGGTGAGCTCATTGCAGCCTTTCAGTACCTAAAGGGAGCCTACAAAGAGGAGGGGAATCAACTCTTGGAAAGGGGAGATAACAGCAGGACAAGGGGAAATGGTTTGAAGTTGAGGGAAGGGAGATTTAGGTTGGACATCAGGGGGAACTTCTTTACAGAGAGAGTGGTGAGGTAGTGGAACAGGCTGGCCAGAGAGGTTGTGGATGCCCTGTCCCTCCCTGGAGGTGTTCAAGGCCAGATTGGATGAGGCCCTGGGCAGCCTGGTCTAGCATGAGGTGGGATGATTGGTGGCCCTGCGTGTGGCAGGGGGGTTGGAGATTCATGATCCTTGAGGTCCCTTCCAACCCTGGCAATTCTGTGATTCTGTGATTCTGTCTTTTGGGGGAGAAAGGTGGTATTTTTGGGAGAAAATGTCCTGTTTGGGGGGATAAAACAGGTATTTGTGGGAGAAAATGTCCGATTTGGGGGTAAGTAAGGTGGTATTTGTGGGAGAAGATGTGATATATTTGGGAGAAAAGAGGCATTTCTGGAAGAAAAAGTCCAATTTGGGGGGAGAAAGCTGGTATTTGTGGGAGAAAATGTGGTATTTTTGATTTGAAATCGGGTATTCCTTGAAGAAAATGACTATTTTGGGGGAGAAAGCTGGTATTTGTGGGAGAAAATGTCCCATGTTTGATTTGAAATCGGGTGTTCCTTGAAGAAAATGACCTATTTTGGGGGAGAAAAGTGGTATTTCTGGGAGGAAATGTCCTACGTTTGGGAAACAATCTTGCATTTGTGGGAGAAAATGTCCTGAATTGGGGAGAAATCTGGTATTTGTGGGAGAAAAAGAGGTATTTTGGGGGAGAAAGGTGGTATTTGTGGGAGAAAATGTCCTGTTTTGGGTGATAAAAGAGGTATTTGTGGGAGAAAAGGTCCTATTTTGTGGGAGTAAGGTGGTATTCCTGGGAGAAAATGTCCTGTTTTTGGGATAAAACAGGTATTTTTGGGAGAAAATGTTCTATTTTGGGGATAAAACTGGTATTTGTGGGTGATTGGTTACTATTTCAGGGGAGAACGGTGGTATCTGGGAGAAAATGTCCTCTTTATGGGGAGTAAGGTGGTATTTGTGGGAGAAACTGTCCTGTTCTGGGGGATAAAACAGGTATTTGTGGGATAGAATGTCCTATTTTGAGGATAAAACAGGTATTTGTGGGTGAATGGGTACTATTTCAGGGGAGAAAGCTGGTATTTGTGGGAGAAAACGTCCTATTTTGGGGGAGTAAGGTGGTATTTGTGGGAGAAGATGTTCTATATTTGGGAGAAAACTGGCATTTCTGGAAGAAAAAGTCCAATCTGGGGGGAGAAAGCTGGAATTTGTGGGAGAAGAGGTTCTATTTCATGGGGGAAACCTGGAATGTGTGGGAGGGTTCACGAAGGGCAGGTCCTGCTTGACCAACCTGATCTCCTTCTATGATCTAGTGAGCCGCCTGGTGGATGAGGGAAAGGCTGTTGATGTAGTCTACCTAGACTTCAGCAAAGCCTTTGACACTGTCTCCCACAGTATTCTCCTGCAGAAGCTGGCAGTTCGTGGCTTGGACAGGTACGCTCTTGGCTGGGTAAGGAACTGGCTGGAGGGCCGGGCCCAGAGAGTGGTGGTCAATGGAGCCAAATCCAGCTGGTTACCGGTCACGAGTGGGGTTCCCCAGGGGTCGGTGCTGGGGCCTGTCCTCTTCAAGATCTTTATTGATGACCTGGATGAGGGCATTGAGTGCACCCTCAGTAAGTTTGCAGATGACACCAAGCTGGCTGGAAGTGTCGATCTGCCTGGGGGTAGCGAGGCCCTACAGAGGGATCTGGACAGGCTGGAGAGCTGGGCTGAAGCCAATGGGATGAGGTTTAATAAGACCAAATGCCGGGTCCTACACTTTGGCCACGGCAACCCCAAGCAACGCTACAGGCTTGGGGCGGAGTGGCTGGAAGACTGTGTAGAGAAAATGGCCCTGGGGGTGTTGGTTGACGCTCGGCTAAACATGAGCCAGCAGTGTGCCCGGGTAGCCAAGAAGGCCAATGGCATCTTGGCTTGCATCAGAAGTAGTGTGACCAGCAGGAGCAGGGAAGTAATTGTCCCCCTGTACTCAGCTCTGGTGAGGCCGCACCTTGAGTACTGTGTCCAGTTCCGGGCCCCTCACTACAAGAAAGACATTGAGGCCCTGGAGCGTGTTCAAAGAGGGCAACAAAACTGGTGAGGGGTCTGGAGCACAGGCCTTATGAGGAGCGGCTGAGGGAGCTGGGATTGTTCAGTGTGGAGAAGAGGAGGCTCAGGGGAGACCTTATTGCTCTCTATAACTACCTGAAGGGAGGTTGTAGCGAGCTGGGGGTCGGCCTCTTCTCTCGGGTAACTGGTGATAGGACTAGGGGGAATGGTTTCAAGCTGTGCCAGGGAAGATTCAGACTGGATATTAGGAAATACTACTTCTCTGAAAGGGTGGTCAGGCACTGGAATGGGTTGCCCAGGGAGGAGGTGGGGTCACCGACCCCAGAGCTGTTCAAGAAACGATTAGATGTTGTGTTGAGGGATATAGTTTAGCGAGAACCATGGGTGATAGGTGGATGATTGGACTGGATGATCTTATAGGTCTTATCCAACATAAGTGATTCTGTGATTCTGTGATTCTGTGATTCTGTGATTCTTTTCACCCACAAATACCTGTTTTATCCCCAAAATAGGACAGTTTCTTCCAGAAATGCCACATTTCTCCCAAATATATCACATCTTCTCCAAGAAATACCTGGGTTCCCCCTTCAAATAGGACCTTTTCACCCACAAATACCTGTTTGATCCCCAAAATAGGACAGTTTCTTCCAGGCATGCCACATTTCTCCGAAACGTCACATCTTCTCCAAGAAATACCAGGTTTCCCCCTTCAAATAGGAACGTTTCACCCACAAATACCTGTTTTATCCCCAAAATAGGACAGTTTCTTCCAGAAATGCCACATTTCTCCCAAATATATCACATCTTCTCCAAGAAATACTAGGATTCCTCCTGAAATAGGACCTTTTCACCCAGAAATACCTGTTCTATCCCCAAAAGAGGACAGTTTCTTCCAGAAAGGCCACATTTCTCCCTAATATATCATATCTCCTGCAAGAAATACCAGCTTTCTTCCTTCAAATAGGACCTTTTCACCCACAAATACCTCTTTTATCCCCAAAAGAGGACAGTTTCTTCCAGAAATGCCACATTTCTCCCAAATATATCACATCTTCTCCAAGAAGTATCAGCTTTCCCCCTGGAAATAGGACCTTTTCACCCACAAATACCTCTTTTATCCCCAAAAGAGGACAGTTTCTTCCAGAAATGCCATATTTCTCCCAAACATATCATATCTTCTCCAAGAAATACCAGGTTTCCCCCTTCAAATAGGACCTTTTCACCCACAAATACCTCTTTTATCCCCAAAAGAGGACAGTTTCTTCCAGAAATGCCACATTTCTCCCAAATATATCACATCTTCTCCAAGAAATACCAGCTTTCCCCCTTGAAATAGGACCTTTTCACCCACAAATACCTGTTTTATCCCTCAAATTGGAAATTTTCTTCCTGACATGCCACATTTCAACCAAATATATCACATCTTCTCCAAGAAATACCAGGGTTCACCCTGGAAATAGGACCTTTTCACCCACAAATACCTCTTTTATCCCCAAAATAGGTCAGTTTCTTCCAGAAATGCCACATTTCTCCCAAATATATCACATCTTCTCCAAGAAATACCAGCTTTCCCCCTGGAAATAGGAACTTTTCACCCACAAGTACCTCTTTTATACCCAAAAGAGGACAGTTTCTTCCAGAAATGCCAGATTTCTCCCAAATATATCACATCTTCTCCAAGAAATACCAGGGTTCCCCCTTCAAATAGGACCTTTTCACCCACAAATACCTCTTTTATCCCCAAAAGAGGACAGTTTCTTCCAGAAATGCCAGATTATTCCCAAAAATATCACACCTTCTCCAAGAAATTCCAGGTTTCCCCCTTGAAATAGGACCTTTTCACCCACAAATACCTGTTTTATGCCCAAAATAGGACAGTTTCTTCCAGACATTCCACATTTCTCCCAAATATATCACATCTTCCCCAAGAAATACCAGAGTTCCCCCTTCAAATAGGACCTTTTCTCCCACAAATACATCTTTTATCCCCAAAAGAGGACATTTTCTTCCAGAAAGGCCACATTTCTCCCAAACATATCACGTCTCCTCCAAGAAATACCAGGTTTTCCCCTGGAAATAGGAACTTTTCTGCCACAAATACCTCTTTTATCCCCAAAAGAGGACGGTTTCTTCCAGACATGCCACATTTCTCCCAAATATATCACAATATATCTTCTCCAAGAAATACCAGGGTTCCCCCTTCAAACAGGACCTTTTCACCCACAAATACCTGTTTGATACCCAAAATAGGGCATTTTCTTCCAGAAATGCCAGATTTCTACCAAATATATCACATCTTCCCCAAGAAATACCAGGGTTCCCCCTTCAAACAAGACCTTTTCAACCACAAATACCTCTTTTATCCCCAAAAGAGGACAGTTTCTTCCTGACATGCCAGATTTCTCCCAAATATATCACATCTTCTCCAAGAAATACCAGGTTTCCCCCTGGAAATAGGACCTTTTCACCCACAAATACCTGTTCTATCCCAAAAAGAGGACAGTTTCTTCCAGAAATGCCACATTTCTCCCAAATATATCACATCTTCTCCAAGAAATACCAGCTTTCCCCCTTCAAATAGGACCTTTTCTCCCACAAATACATCTTTTATCCACAAAATAGGACAGTTTCTTCCAGAAATGCCACATTTCTCCCATATATATCACATCTTCTCCAAGAAATACCAGGTTTCCCCCTGGAAATAGGACCTTTTCTCCCACAAATACCTCTTTTATCCCCAAAAGAGGACAGTTTCTTCCAGACATGCCCGATATATCCCAAATATATCACATCTTCTCCAAGAAATACCAGCTTTCCCCCTTCAAATAGGACCTTTTCACCCACAAATACCTCTTTTATCCCCAAAATAGGACAGTTTCTTCCAGACATGCCACATTTCTCCCAAATATATCACATCTTCTCCAAGAAATAACAGGTTTCCCCCTTCAAATAGGACTTTTTCTCCCACAAATACCTGTTTTATCCCCAAAAGAGGACAGTTTCTTCCAGAAATGCCAGATTTCTTCCAAACATATCACATCCTCCCCAAGAAATACCAGGTTCCCCCTTGAAATAGGACCTTTTCACCCACAAATACCTGTTTTATCCCCAAAATAGGACAGTTTCTTCCAGAAATGCCACATTTCTCCCAAATATATCACATCTTCTCCAAGAAATACCAGGTTTCCCCCTTGAAATAGGACCTTTTCACCCACAAATACCTGTTTGATCCCCCAAATTGGACATTTTCTTCCAGACATGCCAGATATATCCCAAATATATCACATCTTCTCCAAGAAATACCAGCTTTCCCCCTTCAAATAGGACCTTTTCACCCTCAAATACCTGTTTTATCCCCAAATCAGGACAGTTTCTTCCAGACATGCCACATTTCTCCCAAATATATCACATCTTCTCCTAGAAATGCCACGTTTCCCCCTTCAAATAGGACCTTGTCACCCACAAATACCTCTTTTATCCCAAAAAGAGTACATTTTCCTCCTGACATGCCAGATTTCTCCCAAATATATCACATCTTCTCCAAGAAATACCTGGGTTCCCCCTGGAAATAGGACCTTTTCACCCACAAATACCTCTTTGATCCCCGAAAGAGGACAGTTTCTTCCAGGCATGCCACATTTCTCCGAAACGTCACATCTTCTCCAAGAAATACCAGGTTTCCCCCTGGAAATAGGACCTTTTCACCCACAAATACCTCTTTTATCCCCAAAATAGGACAGTTTCTTCCAGAAAGGCCACATTTCTCCCTAATATATCATATCTCCTGCAAGAAATACCAGCTTTCCCCCTTCAAATAGGACCTTTTCACCCACAGATACCTCTTTTATCCCCAAAATAGGACAGTTTCTTCCAGAAATGCCACATTTCTCCCAAATATATCACATCTTCTCCAGGAAATACCAGGTTTCCCCCTTGAAATAGGACCTTTCCACCCACAAATACCTCTTTTATCCCCAAAAGAGGACAGTTTCTTCCAGACATGCCACATTTCTCCCAAATATATCACATCTTCTCCAAGAAATAACAGGTTTCCCCCTTCAAATAGGACCTTTTCTCCCACAAATACCTCTTTTATCCCCAAAAGAGGACAGTTTCTTCCAGAAATGCCAGATTTCTTCCAAACATATCTCATCCTTCCCAAGAAATACCAGGTTCCCCCTTGAAATAGGACCTTTTCACCCACAAATACCTGTTTGATCCCCCAAATTGGACATTTTCTTCCAGACATGCCAGATATATCCCAAATATATCACATCTTCTCCAAGAAATACCAGCTTTCCCCCTTCAAATAGGACCTTTTCACCCTCAAATACCTGTTTTATCCCCAAATCAGGACAGTTTCTTCCAGAAATGCCAGATTTCTCCCAAACATATCAAATCTTCTCCAAGAAATAACAGGTTTTCCCCTGGAAATAGGACCTTTTCACCCACAAATACCTCTTTTATCCCCAAAAGAGGACAGTTTCTTCCAGAAATGCCACATTTCTCCCAAATATATCACATCTTCTCCAAGAAATACCAGGTTTCCCCCTTCAAATAGGACCTTTTCACCCAGAAATACCTCTTTTATCCCTCAAATTGGACATTTTCTTCCAGACATGCCAGATATATCCCAAATATATCACATCTTCTCCAAGAAATACCAGCTTTCCCCCTTCAAATAGGACCTTTTCACCCACAAATACCGCTATCATCCCCAAAAGAGGACATTTTCTTCCAGACATGCCACATTTCTCCCAAACATATCACATCTTCCCCAAGAAATACCAGAGTTCCCCCTTCAAATAGGACCTTTTCACCCACAAATACCTGTCTAATCCCCAAAATAGGACAGTTTTTTCCAGACATGCCACATTTCTCCCAAATATATCACATCTTCTCCAAGAAATACCAGGGTTCCCCCTTCAAATAGGACCTTTTCACCCACAAATACCTGTTTTATCCCCAAAATAGGACAGTTTCTTCCAGAAAGGCCACATTTCTCCCAAATAGATCACATCTTCTCCAAGAAATACCAGCTTTCCCCCTTCAAATAGGACCTTTTCACCCACAAATACCTGTTTTATCCCTCAAATTGGACATTTTCTTCCAGAAATGCCAGATTTCTCCCAAATATATCACATCTTCTCCAAGAAATACCAGGGTTCCCCCTTCAAATAGGACCTTTTCACCCACAAATACCTCTTTTATCCCCCCAAATAGGACAGTTTCTTCCAGAAATGCGACATTTCTCCGAAATATATCACATCTTCTCCAAGAAATAACACGGTTCCCCCTTCAAATAGGACCTTTTCTCCCACAAATACCTCTTTTATCCCCAAAATAGGACAGTTTCTTCCAGAAATGCCACTTTTCTCCCAAATATATCACATCTCCTGCAAGATCTACCAGCTTTCCCCCTTCAAATAGGACCTTTTCACCCACAAATACCTCTTTTATCCCCAAAAGAGGACAGTTTGTGCCAGAAATGTCAGATTTCTCCCAAATGTATCACATCTTCTCCATGAAATACCAGGTTTCCCCCTTCAAATAGGACCTTTTCACCCACAAATACCTCTTTTATCCCCAAAAGAGGACAGTTTCTTCCAGAAATGCCACATTGCTCCCAAATATATCACATCTTCTCCAAGAAATAACAGGTTTTCCCCTGTAAATAGGACCTTTTCACCCACAAATACCTGTTTTATCCCCAAAAGAGGACAGTTTCTTCCAGAAATGCCACATTTCTCCCAAATATATCACATCTTCTCCAAGAAATACCAGGTTTCCCCCTTGAAATAGGACCTTTTCACCCACAAATACCTGTTTGATCCCCCAAATTGGACATTTTCTTCCAGACATGCCAGATATATCCCAAATATATCACATCTTCTCCAAGAAATACCAGCTTTCCCCCTTCAAATAGGACCTTTTCACCCACAAATACCTCTTTTATCCCCCCAAATAGGACAGTTTCTTCCAGAAATGCCAGATTTCTCCCAAATATATCACATCTTCTCCTAGAAATGCCACGTTTCCCCCTTCAAATAGGACCTTGTCACCCACAAATACCTCTTTTATCCCCAAAAGAGGACAGTTTCTTCCAGAAATGCCACATTTCTCCCAAATAGATCACATCTTCTCCAAGAAATACCACGTTTCCCCCTTCAAATAGGACCTTTTCACCCACAAATACCTCTTTTATCCCGAAAAGAGGACAGTTTCTTCCAGAAAGGCCAGATTTCTCCCAAATAGATCACATCTTCTCCAAGAAATACCAGGTTTCCCCCTTCAAATAGGACCTTTTCACCCACAAATACCTGTTCTATCCCCAAAATAGGACAGTTTCTTCCAGAAAGGCCAGATTTCTCCCAAATATATCACATCTTCTCCAAGAAATACCAGGTTTCCCCCTTCAAATAGGACCTTTTCTCCCACAAATACCTGTTTTATCCCCCAAATAGGACATTTTCTTCCAGACATGCCACATTTCTCCCAAATATATCACATCTTCTCCAAGAAATACCAGCTTTCCCCCTTCAAATAGGACCTTTTCACCCACAAACACCTGTTTTATCCCCAAAAGAGGACAGTTTCTTCCAGAAATGCCACATTTCCCCCAAATATATCACATCTTCTCCAAGAAATACCAGCTTTCCCCCTTCAAATAGGACCTTTTCACCCTCAAATACCAGCTTTCTCCCCCCACATTGGACATTTTCTTCCAGAAATGCCACATTTCTCCCAAATAGATCACATCTTCTCCAAGAAATACCAGGTTTCCCCCTTCAAATAGGACCTTGTCACCCACAAATACCTCTTTAATCCCCAAAAGAGGACAGTTTCTTCCAGAAATGCCACATTTCTCCCAAATATATCACATCTTCTCCAAGAAATACCAGCTTTCCCCCTTCAAATAGGACCTTTCCACCCACAAATACCTGTTTTATACCCAAAATTGGACAGTTTCTTCCAGAAATGCCACATTTCTCCCAAATATATCACATCTTCTCCAAGAAATACCAGGTTTCCCCCTTCAAATAGGACCTTTTCTCCCACAAATACCTCTTTTATCCCCAAAAGAGAACAGTTTCTGCAGGAAACGCCAGATTACTCCCAAATATATCACATCTTCTCCAAGAAATACCAGGTTTCCCCCTTCAAATAGGACCTTTTCACCCACAAATACCTCTTTTATCCCCAAAATAGGGCAGTTTCTTCCAGAAATGCCACATTTCTCCCAAATATATCACATCTTCTCCAAGAAATACCAGCACTCCCCCTTCAAATAGGACCTTTTCACCCACAAACACCTGTTTTATCACCAAAATAGGACAGTTTCTTCCAGAAATGCCACATTTCTCCCAAACATATCACATCTTCTCCAAGAAATACCAGGTTTCCCCCTTCAAATTGGACCTTTTCTCCCACAAATACCTCTTTTATCCCCAAAAGAGGACAGTTTCTTCCAGAAATGCCACATTTCTCCCAAATAGATCACATCTTCTCCAAGAAATACCAGGTTTCCCCCTTCAAATAGGACCTTTTCACCCACAAATACCTCTTTTATCCCCAAAATAGGACAGTTTCTTCCATAAAGGCCAGATTACTCCCAAATATATCACATCTTCTCCAAGAAATATCAGGTTTCCCCCTTCAAATAGGACCTTTTCACCAACAAATACCTCTTTTATCCCCAAAAGAGGACAGTTTCTTCCAGAAATGCCACATTTCTCCCAAACATATCACATCTTCTCCAAGAAATACCAGGTTTCCCCCTTGAAATAGGACCTTTTCACCCACAAATACCTGTTTGATCCCCCAAATTGGACATTTTCTTCCAGACATGCCAGATATATCCCAAATATATCACATCTTCTCCAAGAAATACCAGCTTTCCCCCTTCAAATACGACCTTTTCACCCTCAAATGCCTGTTTTATCCCCAAATCAGGACAGTTTCTTCCAGACATGCCACATTTCTCCCAAATATATCACATCTTCTCCTAGAAATGCCACGTTTCCCCCTTCAAATAGGACCTTATCACCCACAAATACGTCTTTTATCCCCAAAAGAGGACAGTTCCAACCAGAAATGCCACATTTCTCCCAAATAGATCACATCTTCTCCAAGAAATACCAGGGTTCCCCCTTCAAATAGGACCTTTTCACCCACAAATACCAGCCTTCTCCCCCCAAAGTGGACATTTTCTTCTAGAAATGCCACATTTCTCCCAAATATATCACATCTTCTCCAAGAAATACCAGGTTTCCCCCTTCAAATAGGACCTTTTCACCAACAAATACCTCTTTTATACCCAAAAGAGGACAGTTTCTTCCAGAAATGCCAGATTTCTCCCAAATATATCACATCTTCTCCAAGAAATACCACGTTTCCCCCTTCAAATAGGACCTTTTCACCCACAAATACCTCTTTTATCCCCAAAAGAGGACAGTTCCTTCCAGAAATGCCACATTTCTCCCAAATATATCACATCTTCTCCAAGAAATACCAGGTTTCCCCCTTCAAATAGGACATTTTCACCCACAAATACCTATTTATCCCCAAAAGTGGACAGTTTCTTCCAGAAAGGCCAGATTTCTCCCAAATAGATCACATCTTCTCCAAGAAATACCAGCTTTCCCCCTTCAAATAGGACCTTTTCACCCACAAATACCTGTTCTATCCCCAAAATAGGACAGTTTCTTCCAGAAAGGCCACATTTCTCCCAAATATATCACATCTTCTCCAAGAAATACCAGGTTTCCCCTTGAAATAGGACCTTTTCTCCCACAAATACCTGTTTTATCCCCCAAATAGGACATTTTCTTCCAGACATGCCAGATTTCTCCCAAATATATCACATCTTCTCCAAGAAATACCAGGGTTCCCCCTTCAAATAGGACCTTTTCACCCACAAACACCTGTTTTATCCCCAAAAGAGGACAGTTTCTTCCAGACATGCCACATTTCCCCCAAATACATCACATCTTCTCCAAGAAATACCAGCTTTCCCCCTTCAAATAGGACCTTTTCACCCACAAATACCAGCTTTCTCCCCCCAAATTGGACATTTTCTTCCAGAAATGCCACATTTCTCCCAAATCTATCACATCTTCTCCAAGAAATAACAGGTTTCCCCCTTCAAATAGGACCTTGTCACCCACAAATACCTCTTTAATCCCCAAAATAGGACAGTTTCTTCCAGAAATGCCACATTTCTCCCAAATATATCACATCTTCTCCAAGAAATACCAGCATTCCCCCTTCAAATAGGACCTTTTCACCCACAAATACCTGTTTGATCCCCAAAATAGGACAGTTTCTTCCAGAAATGCCACATTTCTCCCAAACATATCACATCTTCTCCAAGAAATACCAGGTTTCCCCCTTCAAATTGGACCTTTTCTCCCACAAATACCTCTTTTATCCCCAAAATAGGACAGTTTCTTCCAGAAATGCCACATTTCTACCAAACATATGACATCTTCTCCAAGAAATAACAGGTTTCCCCCTTCAAATAGGACCTTTTCACCCACAAATACCTCTTTTATCCCCAAAATAGGACAGTTTCTTCCATAAAGGCCAGATAACTCCCAAATATATCACATCTTCTCCAAGAAATAACAGGTTTCCCCCTTCAAATAGGACCTTTTCACCAACAAATACCTCTTTTATCCCCAAAAGAGGACAGTTTCTTCAAGAAATGCCACATTTCTCCCAAATATATCACATCTTCTCCAAGAAATACCAGGTTTCCCCCTTCAAATAGGACCTTTTCACCCACAAATACCTGTTCTATACCCAAAAGAGGACAGTTTCTTCCAGAAAGGCCACATTTCTCCCAAATATATCACATCTTCTCCAAGAAATACCAGGTTTCCCCCTTCAAATAGGACCTTTTCACCCACAAATACCGCTTTTATCCCTCAAATTAGACATTTTCTTCCAGAAATGCCACATTTCTCCCAAATATATCACATCTTCTCCAAGAAATACCAGGTTTCCCCCTTCAAATAGGACCTTTTCTCCCACAAATACCTGTTTTATCCCCAAAATAGGACAGTTTCTTCCAGAAAGGCCAGATTTCTCCCAAATAGATCACACGTTCTTCAAGAAATACCAGGTTTCCCCCTGGAAATAGGACCTTTTCACCCACAAATACCTCTTTTATCCCCAAAAGAGGACAGTTCCTTCCAGAAATGCCACATTTCTCCCAAATAGATCACATCTTCTCCAAGAAATTCCAGGGTTCCCCCTTCAAATAGGACCTTTTCACCCACAAATACCAGCCTTCTCCCCCCAAAGTGGACATTTTCTTCTAGAAATGCCACATTTCTCCCAAATATATCACATCTTCACCATGAAATACCAGGTTTCCCCCTTCAAATAGGACCTTTTCACCAACAAATACCTCTTTTATCCCCAAAATAGGACAGTTTCTTCCAGAAATGCCAGATTTCCCCCAAATATATCACATCTTCTCCAAGAAATACCAGGTTTCCCCCTTCAAATAGGACCTTTTCACCCACAAATACCTCCTTTATCCCGAAAAGAGGACAGTTCCTTCCAGAAATGCCAGATTTCTCCCAAATATATCACATCTTCTCCAAGAAATACCAGGGTTCCCCCTTGAAATAGGACCTTTTCACCCACAAATACCTGTTCTATCCCCAAAAGTGGACAGTTTCTTCCAGAAAGGCCACATTTCTCCCAAATATATCACATCTTCTCCAAGAAATACCAGCTTTCCCCCTTCAAATAGGACCTTTTCTCCCACAAATACCTGTTTTATCCCCAGAAGAGGACAGTTTCTTCCAGAAATGCCACATTTCTCCCAAATAGATCACATTTTCTCTTAGAAATACCAGGTTTCCCCCGTCAAATAGGACCTTTTCACCAACAAATACCTGTTTTATCCCCAAAAGATGACAGTTTCTTCCAGAAATGCCACATTTCTTGCAAATGTATCACCTCTTCTCCAGGAAATACCAGGATTCCCCCTTGAAATAGGACCTTTCCACCCACAAATACCAGCCTTCTCCCCCCAAACTGGACATTTTCTTCCAGAAATGCTACATTTCTCCCAAATATATCACATCTTCTCCAAGAAATACCAGCTTTCCCCCTTCAAATAGGACCTTTTCACACACAAATACCTCTTTTATCCCCAAAAGAGGACAGTTTCTGCCGGAAACGCCAGATATCTCCCAAATATATCACATCTTCTCCAAGAAATACCAGGGTTCCCCCTTCAAATAGGACCTTTTCTCCCACAAATACCTCTTTTATCCCCAAAAGAGGACACTTTCTTCCAAACATGCCACATTTACCCCAAATATATCACATCTTCTCCAAGAAATACCACGTTTCCCCCTTCAAATAGGACCTTTCCACCCACAAGTACCTCTTTTATCCCCAAAAGAGGACAGTTTCTTCCTGACATGCCACATTTCTCCCAAATATATCACATCTTCTCCAAGACATACCAGGTTTCCCCCTTGAAATAGGACCTTTTCTCCATGAAATACCTCTTTTATCCCCAAAAGAGGACAGTTTCTTCCAGAAAGGCCACATTTCTCCCAAATATATATCATCTTCTCCAAGAAATACCAGGTTTCCCCCTTCAAATAGGAACTTTTCACCAACAAATACCTCTTTTATCCCCAAAAGAGGACAGTTTCTGCCGGAAACGCCAGATTTCTCCCAAATATATCACATCTTCTCCAAGAAATACCAGGGTTCCCCCTTCAAATAGGACCTTTTCACCCACAAACACCTGTTTTATCCCCAAAGGAGGACAGTTTCTTCCAGACATGCCACATTTCCCCCAAATATATCACATCTTCTCCAAGAAATACCAGGGTTCCCCCTTCAAATAGGACCTTTTCACCCACAAATACCAGCTTTCTCGCCCCAAATTGGACAATTTCTTCCAGAAATGCCACATTTCTCCCAAACATATCACATCTTCTCCAAGAAATACCAGGTTTCCCCCTTGACATAGGACCTTTTCACACACAACCACCTGTTTTATCCCCAAAAGAGGACAGTTTCTTCCAGACATGCCACATTTCCCCCAAATATATCACATCTTCTCCAAGAAATACCAGCTTTCCCCCTTCAAATAGGACCTTTTCACCCACAAATACCTCTTTTATCCCCAAAATAGAACAGTTTCTTCCAGAAATGCCACATTTCTCCCAAATATATCACATCTTCTCCAAGAAATACCAGGTTTCCCCCTTCAAATAGGACCTTTTCTCCCACAAATACCTCTTTTATCCCCAAAAGAGGACAGTTTCTGCAGGAAACGCCAGATTACTCCCAAATATATCACATCTTCTCCAAGAAATACCAGGTTTCCCCCTGGAAATAGGACCTTTTCACCCACAAATACCTCTTTTATCCCCAGAAGACGACATTTTCTTCCAGAAATGCCACATTTCTCCCAAATAGATCACATCTTCTCCAAGAAATAACACGGTCCCCCTTCAAATAGGAACTTTTCACCCTGTAATACCTGTTTTATCCCCAAAATAGGACAGTTTCTTCCAGACATGCCACATTTCTCCCAAATATATCACATCTTCGCCAAGAAATACCAGGTTTCCCCCTTCAAATAGGAGCTTTTCACCCACAAATACCTCTTTTATCCCCAAAAGAGGACAGTTTCTTCCTGACATGCCGCATTTCCCCCAAATATATCACATCTTCTCCAAGAAATACCAGCTTTCCCCCTTCAAATAGGACCTTTTCAACCACAAATACCACTTTTATCCCCAAAATAGGAGAGTTCCTTCCAGAAATGCCACATTTCTCCCAGATATATCACAGCTTCTTCAAGAAATACCAGGATTCCACCAGAAATAGGACCTTTTCTCCCACAATTACCAGCCTTCTCCCCCCAAAAGAGGACAGTTTCTTCCAGAAATGCCAGATTTCTCCCAAACATATCACATCATCTCCAAGAAAGACCAGGGTTCCCCCTTCAAATAGGACCTTTTCACCCACAAATACCTCTTTTATCCCCAAAAGAGGACAGTTTCTTCCAGAAATGCCACATTTCTCCCAAATATATCACATCTTCTCCAAGAAATACCAGCTTTCCCCCTTCAAATAGGACCTTTCCACCCACAAATACCTGTTTTATACCCAAAAGAGGACAGTTTCTTCCAGAAATGCCACATTTCTCCCAAATATATCACATCTTCTCCAAGAAATACCAGGTTTCCCCCTGGAAATAGGACCTTTTCTCCCACAAATACCTCTTTTATCCCCAAAAGAGGACAGTTTCTGCAGGAAACGCCAGATTACTCCCAAATATATCACATCTTCTCCAAGAAATACCAGGTTTCCCCCTTCAAATAGGACCTTTTCACCCACAAATACCTCTTTTATCCCCAAAATAGGGCAGTTTCTTCCAGAAATGCCACATTTCTCCCAAATATATCACATCTTCTCCAAGAAATACCAGGTTTCCCCCTTGAAATAGGACCTTTTCACCCACAAACACCTGTTTTATCCCCAAAATAGGACAGTTTCTTCCAGACATGCCACATTTCTCCCAAATATATCACATCTTCTCCAAGAAATACCAGCTTTCCCCCTTCAAATAGGACCTTTTCACCCACAAATACCTCTTTTATCCCCAAAATAGGAGAGTTCCTTCCAGAAATGCCACATTTCTCCCAAATATATCACATCTTCTCCAAGAAATACCAGGTTTCCCCCTGGAAATAGGACCTTTTCTCCCACAAATACCTCTTTTATCCCCAAAAGAGGACAGTTTCTGCAGGAAACGCCAGATTACTCCCAAATATATCACATCTTCTCCAAGAAATACCAGGTTTCCCCCTTCAAATAGGACCTTTTCTCCCACAAATACCTCTTTTATCCCCAAAAGAGGACAGTTTCTGCAGGAAACGCCAGATTACTCCCAAATATATCACATCTTCTCCAAGAAATACCAGGTTTCCCCCTTCAAATAGGACCTTTCCACCCACAAATACCTGTTTTATATCCAAAAGAGGACAGTTTCTTACAGAAATGCCACATTTCTCCCAAATACATCACATCTTCTCCAAGAAATACCAGGTTTCCCCCTTCAAATAGGACCTTTTCTCCCACAAATACCTCTTTTATCCCCAAAAGAGGACACTTTCTTACAGAAATGCCACATTTCTCCCAAATAGATCACATCTTCTCCAAGAAATACCAGGGTTCCCCCTTCAAATAGGACATTTTCACCCACAAATACCTCTTTTATCCCCAAAAGAGGACAGTTTCTTCCAGAAATGCCACATTTCTCCCAAATAGATCACATCTTCTCCAAGAAATACCAGGTTTCCCCCTTCAAATAGGACCTTTTCACCCACAAACACCTGTTTTATCCCCAAGAGAGGACAGTTTCTTCCTGACATGCCACATTTCTCCCAAATAGATCACATCTTCTCTAAGAAATACCAGGTTTCCCCCTTCAAATAGGACCTTTTCACCCACAAATACCTCTTTTATCACCAAAATAGGACATTTTCTTCCAGAGATGCCACATTTCTCCCAAATATATCACATCTTCTCCAAGAAATACCAGGTTTCCCCCTTCAAATAGGACCTTTTCACCCACAAATACCTGTTCTATCCCCAAAATAGGACAGTTTCTTCCAGAAATGCCACATTTCTCCCAAATATATCACATCTTCTCCAAGAAATACCACGTTTCCCCCTTCAAATAGGACCTTTTCACCCACAAATACCCGCCTTCTCCCCCAAATTGGACATTTTCTTCCAGAAATGCCTGATTTCTCCCAAATATATCACATCTCTTCCAAGAAATACCACCTTTACCCCTTCAAATAGGACCTTTTCACCCACAAACACCTGTTTTACCCCGAAAAGAGGACAGTTTCTTCCAGAAATGCCACATTTCTCCCAAATAGATCACATCTTCTCCAAGAAATACCACGATTCCCCCTTGAAATAGGACCTTTCCACCCACAAATACCAGCCTTCTCCCCCAAAACTGGACATTTTCTTCCAGAAATGCCACATTTCTCCCAAATATATCACATCTTCTCCAAGAAATACCAGGTTTCCCCCTTCAAATAGGACCTGTTCTCCCACAAATGCCCGCCTTCTCTCCCCAAATTGGACATTTTCTTCCAGAAATGCCACATTTCTCCCAAATATATCACATCTTCTCCAAGAAATACCAGGTTTCCCCCTTCAAATAGGACCTTTTCACCCACAAATACCTCTTTTATCCCCAAAATAGGACAGTTTCTTCCAGAAATGCCACATTTCTCCCAAATATATCACATCTTCTCCAAGAAATACCAGGTTTCCCCCTTCAAATAGGACCTTTTCACCCACAAATACCTCTTTAATCCCCAAAAGAGGACAGTTTCTTCCACAAATGCCAGATTTCTCCCAAACATATCACATCTTCTCCAAGAAAGACCAGGGTTCCCCCTTCAAATAGGACCGTTTCACCCACTAATACCTCTTTTATCCCCAAAATAGGACAGTTTCTTCCAGAAAGGCCACATTTCTCCCAAATATATCACATCTTCGCCAAGAAATACCAGGTTTCCCCCTGGAAATAGGACCTTTTCACCCACAAATACCTCTTTTATCCCCAAAAGACGACAGTTTCTTCCAGAAATGCCACATTTCTCCCAGATATATCACAGCTTCTTCAAGAAATACCAGGATTCCACCAGAAATAGGACCTTTTCTCCCACAATTACCAGCCTTCTCCCCCCAAAAGAGGACAGTTTCTTCCAGAAATGCCAGATTTCTCCCAAACATATCACATCATCACCAAGAAAGACCAGGGTTCCCCCTTCAAATAGGACCTTTTCACCCACAAATACCTCTTTTATCCCCCAAAGAGGACAGTTTCTTCCAGAAATGCCACATTTCTCCCAAATATATCACATCTTCTCCAAGAAATACCAGCTTTCCCCCTTCAAATAGGACCTTTTCTCCCACAAATACCTCTTTTATCCCTCAAATTGGACATTTTCTTCCAGAAATGCCACATTTCCCCCAAAAATATCACATCTTCTCCAAGAAATACCAGGTTTCCCCCTTCAAATAGGACCATTTCACCCACAAATACCTGTTCTATCCCCAAAACAGGACAGTTTCTTCCAGAAATGCCAGATTTCTCCCAAATATATCACATCTCCTCCAAGAAATACCAGGTTTCCCCCTTCAAATAGGACCGTTTCACCCACAAACACCTCTTTTATCCCCAAAATAGGACAGTTTCTTCCAGAAAGGCCACATTTCTCCCAAATATATCACATCTTCGCCAAGAAATACCAGGTTTCCCCCTGGAAATAGGACCTTTTCACCCACAAATACCTCTTTTATCCCCAAAAGAGGACATTTTCTTCCAGACATGCCACATTTCTCCCAAATATATCACATCTTCTCCAAGAAATACCAGGTTCCCCCTGGAAATAGGACCTTTTCACCCACAAATGCCAGACTTCACCCCCCAAAGTGGACATTTTCTTCCAGAAATGCCACATTTCTCCCAAATAGATCACATCTTCTCCAAGCAATACCAGGTTTCCCCCTTCAAATAGGACCTTTTCTCCCACAAATACCTCTTTTATCCCCAAAAGAGGACAGTTTCTGCAGGAAACACCAGATTACTCCCAAATATATCACATCTTCTCCAAGAAATACCAGGTTTCCCCCTTCAAATAGGACCTTTCCACCCACAAATACCTGTTTTATATCCAAAAGAGGACAGTTTCTTACAGAAATGCCACATTTCTCCCAAATACATCACATCTTCTCCAAGAAATACCAGGTTTCCCCCTTCAAATAGGACCTTTTCTCCCACAAATACCTCTTTTATCCCCAAAATAGGGCAGTTTCTTCCAGAAATGCCACATTTCTCCCAAATAGATCACATCTTCTCCAAGAAATACCAGGGTTCCCCCTTCAAATAGGACATTTTCACCCACAAATACCTCTTTTATCCCCAAAAGAGGACAGTTTCTTCCAGAAATGCCACATTTCTCCCAAATAGATCACATCTTCTCCAAGAAATACCAGGTTTCCCCCTTCAAATAGGACCTTTTCACCCACAAACACCTGTTTTATCCCCAAGAGAGGACAGTTTCTTCCTGACATGCCACATTTCTCCCAAATAGATCACATCTTCTCTAAGAAATACCAGGTTTCCCCCTTCAAATAGGACCTTTTCACCCACAAATACCTCTTTTATCACCAAAATAGGACATTTTCTTCCAGAGATGCCACATTTCTCCCAAATATATCACATCTTCTCCAAGAAATACCAGGTTTCCCCCTTCAAATAGGACCTTTTCACCCACAAATACCTGTTCTATCCCCAAAATAGGACAGTTTCTTCCAGAAATGCCACATTTCTCCCAAATATATCACATCTTCTCCAAGAAATACCACGTTTCCCCCTTCAAATAGGACCTTTTCACCCACAAATACCCGCCTTCTCCCCCAAATTGGACATTTTCTTCCAGAAATGCCTGATTTCTCCCAAATATATCACATCTCTTCCAAGAAATACCACCTTTACCCCTTCAAATAGGACCATTTCACCCACAAACACCTGTTTTACCCCGAAAAGAGGACAGTTTCTTCCAGAAATGCCACATTTCTCCCAAATAGATCACATCTTCTCCAAGAAATACCACGATTCCCCCTTGAAATAGGACCTTTCCACCCACAAATACCAGCCTTCTCCCCCAAAAGAGGACAGTTTCTTCCTGACATGCCAGATTTCTCCCAAATATATCACATCTTCTCCAAGAAATACCAGGTTTCCCCCTTCAAATAGGACCTTTTCACCCACAAATACCTGTTTCATCCCCAAAAGAGGACAGTTTCTTCCATAAAGGCCAGATTACTACCAAATATATCACATCTTCTCCACGAAATACCTGCTTTCCCCCTTCAAATAGGACCTTTTCACCCACAAATGCCAGCCTTCTCCCCCCAAATTGGACATTTTCTTCCAGAAATGCCAGATCTCTCCGAAATATATCACATCTTCTCCAAGAAATACCAGGTTTCCCACTTCAAATAGGACCTTTTCACCCACAAATACCTCTTTTATCCCCAAAAGAGGACAGTTTCTTCCAGACATGCCACATTTCTCCCAAATAGATCACATCTTCTCCAAGAAATACCAGCTTTCCCCCTTCAAATAGGACCTTTTCACCCACAAATACCTGTTTGATCCCCAAAATAGGACAGTTTCTTCCAGAAATGCCACATTTCTCCCAAATAGATCACATCTTCTCTAAGAAATACCAGGTTTCCCTTTGGAAATAGGACCTTTTCACCCACAAATACCTGTTTTATCCCCAAAAGAGGACAGTTTCTTCCAGAAAGGCCATATTTCTCCCAAATATCTCACATCTTCTCCAAGAAATACCAGGTTTCCCCCTTCAAATAGGACCTTTTCACCCACAAATACCTCTTTTATCCCCAAAAGAGGACAGTTTCTTCCAGAAATGCCACATTTCTCCCAAATAGATCACATCTTCTCCAAGAAATACCAGGTTTTTCCCTTC
Source organism: Lophura swinhoii (assembly GCA_030408155.1). Lineage (NCBI taxonomy): Eukaryota > Metazoa > Chordata > Aves > Galliformes > Phasianidae > Lophura > Lophura swinhoii. Next base: position 329,333 of record CM059462.1, on the reverse strand, counting down.
AAATAGGACCTTTTCACCCTCAAATACCTCTTTTATCCCCAAAAGAGGACAGTTTCTTCCAGAAAGGCCACTTTTCTCCCAAATATAGCACATCTTCTCCAAGAAATACCGGGATTCCCCCTGAAATAGTACATTTTCTCCCACAAATACCAGCCTTCTCCCCCCAAATTGGCCATCTTCTCCAAGAAATACCAGCTTTCCCCCTTAAAATAGGATCTTGTCACCCACAAATACCTGTTTTATCCCTTTGTTCAGAGCGACTTTTCGTTTTATAGTGTTTATCCGATGCTACACTTCAGCATTCTGTGACGAATAGAGTAGAAGTGAAAAGCCCCACAAATAAGGAAGCTAGAAGTTCGAGGAGCCACACACGTTGTGCTTTCAGGGAGGACGTTCCAGAAAGTCGCGAGTTGTGGCTTCTTTCCTGCGGAGAAAAAAACCCCTGTTTTCAGGCTATTCAGTAGTCTGCAACTGCATTCTCTCCGGAGTGGTTCAGGGCAAATGCCGCTTTCGAGCCACGAGAGCGGAGGATCGGCATTCCTATGCCGAGAACGTGCGAATTCAGCGTCCTGCATTGCCTGAAAACAGGGGTTTTTTTCTCCGCAGGAAAGAAGCCACAACTCTCGACTTTCTGGAACGTCCTCCCTGAAAGCACTACGTGTGTCGCTCCTGGAGCTTCTAGCTGCCTTATTAGTGGGGCTCTTCCCTTCTACTCTATTCGTCACAGAATGCTGAAGTGTAGCATCGGATAAACACTCCAAAACGAAATGTCGCTCGGAAGAAAGGAATAAGAATGAGAGAGAAGCGTAGTGCATTCTGCATGGACAGAAGGAGAAGTCAGAAGCGCTCCATTGCGATGTGCGCAGAAGAAGCCGCTCACTCGTCGGAGCAAAGCATCCGGCTGAAGTCGCTCTTTCCCGGCATCCGAGAGAAACGAGAGCGCTGCTGAAGGTTGCAAGCGGCACTCGGGCAGAACCGCGATGGACCGGCCAGCAACTGCAGACTCTCCGGAGCGGTTTAGCGCGAGTGCCGCTTTCGAGCCACGAGAGCGAAGGAGCGGTATTCCTATGCCGAGAACGTGCGAATTCAGCCTACTGCATTGCCTGAAAACAGGGGTTTATTCCTCCGCAAAAAAGAAGCCACAACTCTCGACTTTCTGGAACGTCCTCCCTGAAAGCACAAAGTGTGTCGCTCCTGGAGCTTCTAGCTGCCTTATTAGTGGGGTTTCAACTTCTACTCTATTCGTCACATAATACTGAAGTGTAGCATCGGATAAACACTCCAAAACGAAATGTCGCTCGGAAGAAAGGGATAAGAATGAGAGAGAAGCGTAGTGCATTCTGCATGGACAAAAGGAGAAGTCAGAAGCGCTCCTTTGCGATGTGCACAGAAGAAGCCGCTCATTGGTCGGAGAAAAGCATCCGGCTGAAGTCGCTCTTTCCCGGCATCCGAGAGAAACGAGACCGCTGCTGAAGGCTGTAAGCGGCACTCGGGCTGAACCGCGAGGTACCGGCCAGCAACTGCAGACTCTCCGGAGCGGTTCAGAGCGAGTGCCGCTTTCGAGCCACGAGAGCGAAGGAGCGGTATTCCTATGCCGAGAACGTGCGAATTTAGCGTCCTGCATTGAATGAAACAGGGGGTTTTTTCTCCGCAGGAAAGAAGCCACAACTCTCGACTTTCTGGAACGTCCTCCCTGAAAGTACAACGTGTGTCGCTCGTGGAGCTTCTAGCTGCCTTCTTACTCCGGATTCCACTTCTACTCTATTCGTCACAGAATGCTGAAGTGTAGCATCGGAGAAACACTCAAAAACGAAATGTCGCTCGGAACAAAGGGATAAAACAGGTATCTGTGGGTGACAAGGTCCAATTTCAAGGGGGAAAGCTGGAATTTCTTAGAGAAGATGTCAAACTTGCGGGGAGAAAACTGGTATTTGTGGGAGAAAATGTACTATTTCAGGAGGAATCCCGGTATTTCTTCGAGAAGATGTGATATATTTGGGAGAAATGTGGCATTTCTGGAAGAAACTGTCCTCTTTTGGGGATAAAAGAGGTATTTGTGGGTGAAAAGGTCCTATTTGAAGGGGGAAAGCTGTTATTTCTTTTAGGAGATGTGATGTATTAGGGAGAAATCTGGCATGTCTGGAAGAAACTGTCCTCTTTTGGGGATAAAAGAGGTATTTGTGGGTGAAAAGGTCCTATTAGAAGGGGGAAACCTGGTATTTCTTGGAGAAGATGTGATATATTTGGGAGAAATGTGGCATGTCAGGAAGAAACTGTCCTATTTTGGGGATAAAAGAGGTATTTGTGGGTGAAAAGTTCCTATTTGAAGGGGGAAAGCTGGTATTTCTTGGAGAAGATGTGATATATTTGGGAGAAATGTGGCATTTCTGGAAGAAACTGTCCTATTTTGGGGATAAAAGAGGTATTTGTGGGTGAAAAGGTCCTATTTGAAGGGGGAAACCTGGTATTTCTTGGAGAAGATGTGATATATTTGGGAGAAATGTGGCCTTTCTGGAAGAAACTGTCGTCTTTTGGGGATAAAAGAGGTATTTGTGGGTGAAAAGGTCCTATTTGAAGGGGGAAAGCTGGTATTTCTTGGAGAAGATGTGATATATTTGGGAGAAATGTGGCATGTCTGGATGAAACTGTCCTATTTTGGGGAAAAAAAAGAGGTATTTGTGGGAGAAAAGGTCCTATATGAAGGGGGAAAGCTGGTATTTCTTGCAGGAGATGTGATATATTTGGGAGAAATGTGGCATTTCTGGAAGAAACTGTCCTATTTTGGGGATAAAAGAGGTATTTGTGGGTGAAAAGTTCCTATTTGAATTGGGAAACCTGGTATTTCTTGGAGAAGATGTGACATATTTGGGAGAAATCTGGCCTTTCTGGAAGAAACTGTCCTCTTTTGGGGATAAAAGAGGTATTTGTGGGAGAAAAAAACCTATTTCTAGGGGAAAACATGGTATTTCTTGGAGAAGATGTGATATATTTGGGAGAAATGTGGCATTTCTGGCAGAAACTGTCCTATTTTGTGGATAAAAGAGGTATTTGTGGGAGAAAAGGTCCTATTTGAAGGGGGAAAGCTGGTATTTCTTGGAGAAGATGTGATCTATTTGGGAGAAATGTGGCCTTTCTGGAAGAAACTGTTCTATTTTGGGGATAAAAGAGGTATTTGTGGGTGAAAAGGTCCTATTTGAAGGGGGAACCCTGGTACTTCTTGGAGAAGATGTGATATATTTGGGAGAAATGTGGCATTTCTGGAAGAAAAAGTCAAATTTGGGGGGAGAAGGCTTTTATTTGTGGGAGAAAAGTTCCTATTTCAGGATGAATCCTGGTATTTCTTGGAGAAGATGTGATATATTTGGGAGAAATGTGGCATTTCTGGCAGAAAGTGTCCTATTTTGGGGATAAAAGAGGTATTTGTGGGTGAAAAGGTCGTATTTGAAGGGGGAAACCTGGTATTTCTTGGAGAAGATGTGATATACTTGGGAGAAATGTTGCATTTCTGGAAGAAACGGTCCTATTTTGGGGATAAAACAGGTATTTGTGGGTGAAAAGGTCCTATTTGAAGGGGGAAACCTGGTATTTCTTGGAGAAGATGTGATATATTTGGGAGAAATGTGGCATTTCTGGAAGAAACTGTCCTCTTTTGGGGATAAAAGAGGTATTTGTGGGTGAAAAGGTCCTATTTGAAGGGGGAACCCTGGTATTTCTTGGAGAAGATGTGATATATTTGGGAGAAATCTGGCATGTCTGGAAGAAACCGTCCTATTTGAGGGATAAAAGAGGTATTTGAGGGTGAAAAGGTCGTATTTGAAGGGGGAAAGCTGGTATTTCTTGGAGAAGATGTGATATATTTTGGAGAAATGTGGCCTTTCTGGAAGAAACTGTCCTCTTTTGGGGATAAAAGAGGTATTTGAGGGTGAAAAGGTCCTATTTGAAGGAGGAAACCTGGTATTTCTTGGAGAAGATGTGATATATTTGGGAGAAATCTGGCATGTCTGGAAGAAAATGTCCTATTTGGGGGGAGAAGACTGGTATTTGTGCGAGAAAAGGTATAATTTCAGGAGTACTACTGGTATTTCTTGGAGGAGATGTGATCTATTTGGGAGAAATGTGGCATTTCAGGAAGAAACTGTCCTCTTTTGGGGATTAAACAGGGATCTGTGAGAGAAAAGGTCCTACTTGAAGGGGGAAACCTGCTATTTCTTGGAGAAGATGTGATCTATTTGGGAGAAATGTGGCATTTCTGGAAGAAACTGTCCACTTTTGGGGATAAAACAGGTATTTGTGGGTGAAAAAGTCCTCTTTCCAGGGGAAAACCTAATATTTCTTGGAGAAGATGTGATATATTTGGGAGAAATGCGGCATTTCTGGAAGAAACTGTCCTATTTTGGGGAAAAAAGAGGTATTTGTGGGTGAAAAGGTCCTATTTGAAGGGGGAAACGTGGTATTTCTTGGAGAAGATGTGATATGTTTGGGAGAAATGTGGCATGTCTGGAAGAAACTGTCGTATTTTGGGGATCAAACAGGGATCTGTGGGAGAAAAGGTCCTATTTGAAGGGGGAAACCTGGTATTTCTTGGAGAAGATGTAATATATTTGGGAGAAATGTGGCATTTCTGGAAGAAACTGTCCTCTTTTGGGGATAAAAGAGGTATTAGTGGGTGAACAGGTCCTATTTGAAGGGGGAAACCTGGTATTTCTTGGAGAAGATGTGATATATTTGGGAGAAATGTGGCATGTCTGGAAGAAACTGTCCTCTTTTGGGGATAAAAGAGGTATTTCTGGGTGAAAAGGTCGTATTTGAAGGGGGAAAGCTGGTATTTCTTGGACAAGATGTGATATATTTTGGTAGAAATGTGTCATTTCTGGAAGAAACTGTACTCTTCTGGGGATAAAACAGGTATTTTTGGGTGAAAAGGTCCTATTTCATGAGGAATCCATTTATTTCTTGGAGAAGATGTGATATATTTGGGAGAAATGAGGCATGTCAGGCAGTAACTGCCCTATTTTGGGGATAAAAGAGGTATTTGTGGGTGAAAAGGTCCTATTTGAAGGGGGAAACCAGGTATTTCTTGGAGATGTGATCTATTTGGGAGAAATGTGGCATGTCTGGAAGAAACTGTCCTATTTTGGGGATAAAAGAGGTATTTGTGGGTGAAAAGGTCCTATTTGAAGGGGGAAACCTGGTATTTCTTGGAGAAGATGTGATCTATTTGGGAGAAATGTGGCATTTCTGGAAGAAACTGTCCTCTTTTGGGGATAAAAGAGGTATTTGTGGGTGAAAAGGTCCTATTTCCAGTTAAACCTGGTATTTCTTGGAGGAGATGTGATATATTTGGGAGAAATGTGGCCTTTCTGGAAGAAACTGTCCTCTTTTGGGGATAAAAGAGGTATTTGTGGGTGAAAAGGTCCTATTTGAAGGGGGAAAGCTGGTATTTCTTGGAGAAGATGTGATATATTTGGGAGAAATGTGGCATTTCTGGAAGAAACTGTCCTCTTTTGGGGATAAAAGAGGGATCTGTGAGAGAACAGGTCCTACTTGAAGTGGGAAACCTGTTATTTCTTGGAGAAGATGTGATATATTTGGGAGAAATGTGGCCTTTCTGGAAGAAACTATCCTCTTTTGGGGATAAAAGAGGTATTTGTGGGTGAAAGGTCCTATTTCAGTAGGAATCCTTGTATTTCTTGGAGAAGATGTGATATATTTGGGAGAAATGTGGCATTTCTGGAAGAAACTGTCCTCTTTTGGGGATAAAAGTGGTATTTGTGGGTGAAAAGGTCCTATTTGAAGGGGGAACCCTGGTATTTCTTGGAGAAGATGTGATATATTTGGGAGAAATGTGGCATGTCTGGAAGAAAATGTCCTCTTTTGGGGATAAAAGAGGTATTTGTGGATGAAAAGGTCCTATTTGAAGGGGGAAAGCTGGTATTTCTTGGAGGAGATGTGATATATTTGGGAGAAATGAGGCATTTCTGAAAGAAACTGTCCTATTTTGGGGATAAAAGAGGGATCTGTGAGAGAAAAGGTCCTACTTGAAGTGGGAAACCTGTTATTTCTTGGAGAAGATGTGATATATTTGGGAGAAATGTGGCATTTCTGGAAGAAACTGTCCTCTTTTGGGGATAAAAGTGGTATTTGTGGGTGAAAAGGTCCTATTTGAAGGGGGAAACCTGGTATTTCTTGGAGGAGACGAGATATATTTGGGAGAAATGTGGCGTTTCTGGAAGAAACTGTCCTCTTTTGGGGACAAAAGAGGTATTAGTGGGTAAAAATGTCCAATTTCAAGGGGGAAACCTGGTACTTCTTGGAGAAGATGTGATCTATTTGGGAGAAATGTGGCATGTCAGGAAGAAACTGTCCTCTTTTGGGGATAAAAGAGGTATTTGTGCGTGAAAAGGTCCTATTTGAAGGGGGAAACCTGGTATTTCTTGGAGAAGATGTGATATATTTGGGAGAAATGTGGCCTTTCTGGAAGAAACTGTCCTCTTTTGGGGATAAAAGAGGTATTTGTGGGTGAACAGGTCCTATTTTAAGGGGGAAAGCTGGTATTTCTTGGAGGAGATGTGATCTATTTGGGAGAAATGTGGCATTTCTGGAAGAAAATGTCCTCTTTTGGGGATAAAACAGGTATTTGTGGGTGAAAAGGTAATATTTGAAGGGGGAAAGCTGGTATTTCTTGGAGAAGATGTGATCTATTTGGGAGAAATGTGGCATTTCTGGAAGAAACGGTCCTATTTTGGGGATAAAACAGGTATTTGTGGGTGAAAAGGTCCTATTTGAAGGGGGAAACCTGGTATTTCTTGGAGAAGATGTGATATATTTGGGAGAAATGTGGCATTTCTGGAAGAAACTGTCCTCTTTTGGGGATAAAAGAGGTATTTGTGGGTGAAAAGGTCCTATTTGAAGGGGGAACCCTGGTATTTCTTGGAGAAGATGTGATATATTTGGGAGAAATCTGGCATGTCTGGAAGAAACCGTCCTATTTGAGGGATAAAAGAGGTATTTGAGGGTGAAAAGGTCGTATTTGAAGGGGGAAACCTGTTATTTCTTGGAGAAGATGTGATCTATTTGGGAGAAATGTGGCCTTTCTGGCAGAAACTGTCCTCTTTTGGGGATAAAACAGGTATTTGTGGGTGAAAAGGTCCTATTTGAAGGGGGAAAGCTGGTATTTCTTGGAGAAGATGTGATATATTTGGGAGAAATGTGGCCTTTCTGGAAGAAACTGTCCTATTTTGGGGATAAAAGAGGTATTTGTGGGTGAAAAGGTCCTATTTGAAGGGGGAACCCTGGTATTTCTTGGAGAAGATGTGATATATTTGGGAGAAACGTGGCATGTCTGGAAGAAAATGTCCTATTTTGGGGGAGAAGACTGGTATTTGTGCGAGAAAAGGTATAATTTCAGGAGTACTACTGGTATTTCTTGGAGGAGATGTGATCTATTTGGGAGAAATGTGGCATTTCAGGAAGAAACTGTCCTCTTTCGGGGATTAAACAGGGATCTGTCAGAGAAAAGGTCCTACTTGAAGGGGGAAAGCTGGTATTTCTTGGAGAAGATGTGATCTATTTGGGAGAAATGTGGCATTTCTGGAAGAAACTGTCCACTTTTGGGGATAAAACTGGTATTTGTGGGTGAAAAAGTCCTCTTTCCAGGGGAAAACCTGGTATTTCTTGGAGAAGATGTGATATATTTGGGAGAAATCTGGCATTTCTGGAAGAAAATGTCCTATTTTGGGGAAAAAAGAGGTATTTGTGGGTGAAAAGGTCCTATTTGAAGGGGGAAACGTGGTATTTCTTGCAGAAGATGTGATATATTTGGGAGAAATGTGGCATTTCTGGAAGAAACTGTCCTATTTTGGGGAAAAAAGAGGTATTTGTGGGTGAAAAGGTCCTATTTGAAGGGGGAAACGTGGTATTTCTTGGAGAAGATGTGATATGTTTGGGAGAAATGTGGCATGTCTGGAAGAAACTGTCGTATTTTGGGGATCAAACAGGGATCTGTGGGAGAAAAGGTCCTATTTGAAGGGGGAAACCTGGTATTTCTTGGAGAAGATGTGATATATTTGGGAGAAATGTGGCATTTCTGGAAGAAACTGTCCTCTTTTGGGGATAAAAGAGGTATTAGTGGGTGAACAGGTCCTATTTGAAGGGGGAAACCTGGTATTTCTTGGAGAAGATGTGATATATTTGGGAGAAATGTGGCATGTCTGGAAGAAACTGTCCTATTTTGGGGATAAAAGAGGTATTTGTGGGTGAAAAGGTCGTATTTGAAGGGGGAAAGCTGGTATTTCTTGGAGAAGATGTGATATAATTTGGTAGAAATGTGTCATTTCTGGAAAAAACTGTACTCTTCTGGGGATAAAACAGGTATTTTTGGGTGAAAAGGTCCTATTTCATGAGGAATCCATTTATTTCTTGGAGAAGATGTGATATATTTGGGAGAAATGAGGCATGTCAGGAAGAAACTGTCCTCTTTTGGGGATAAAAGAGGTATTTGTGGGTGAAAAGGTCCTCTTTCCAGTTAAACCTGGTATTTCTTGGAGGAGATGTGATATATTTGGGAGAAATGTGGCCTTTCTGGAAGAAACTGTCCTCTTTTGGGGATAAAAGAGGTATTTGTGGGTGAAAAGGTCCTATTTGAAGGGGGAAAGCTGGTATTTCTTGGAGAAGATGTGATATATTTGGGAGAAATGTGGCATTTCTGGAAGAAACTGTCCTCTTTTAGGGATAAAAGAGGGATCTGTGAGAGAACAGGTCCTATTTGAAGTGGGAAACCTGTTATTTCTTGGAGAAGATGTGATCTATTTGGGAGAAATGTGGCCTTTCTGGAAGAAACTATCCTCTTTTGGGGATAAAAGAGGTATTTGTGGGTGAAAGGTCCTATTTCAGTAGGAATCCTTGTATTTCTTGGAGAAGATGTGATATATTTGGGAGAAATGTGGCATTTCTGGAAGAAACTGTCCTCTTTTGGGGATAAAAGTGGTATTTGTGGGTGAAAAGGTCCTATTTGAAGGGGGAACCCTGGTATTTCTTGGAGAAGATGTGATCTATTTGGGAGAAATGTGGCATTTCTGGAAGAAACTGTCCTCTTTTGGGGATAAAAGAGGTATTTGTGGGTGAAAAGTTCGTATTTGAAGGGGGAAACCTGGTACTTCTTGGAGAAGATGTGATATATTTGGGAGAAATGTGGCATTTCTGAAAGAAACTGTCCTATTTTGGGGATAAAAGAGGGATCTGTGAGAGAAAAGGTCCTACTTGAAGTGGGAAACCTGTTATTTCTTGGAGAAGATGTGATATATTTGGGAGAAATGTGGCATTTCTGGAAGAAACTGTCCTCTTTTGGGGATAAAAGTGGTATTTATGGGTGAAAAGCTCCTATTTGAAGGGGGAAACCTGGTATTTCTTGGAGGAGACGAGATATATTTGGGAGAAATGTGGCGTTTCTGGAAGAAACTGTCCTCTTTTGGGGATAAAAGAGGTATTTGTGGGTGAAAATGTCCAATTTCAAGGGGGAAACCTGGTACTTCCTGGAGAAGATGTGATCTATTTGGGAGAAATGTGGCATGTCAGGAAGAAACTGTCCTCTTTTGGGGATAAAAGAGGTATTTGTGGGTGAAAAGGTCCTATTTGAAGGGGGAAACCTGGTATTTCTTGGAGAAGATGTGATATATTTGGGAGAAATGTGGCATGTCTGGAAGAAAATGTCCTCTTTTGGGGATAAAAGAGGTATTTGTGGGAGAAAAGGTCCTATTTCCAGGGGGAACCTGGTATTTCTTGGAGAAGATGTGATATATTTGGGAGAAATGTGGCCTTTCTGGAAGAAACTGTCCTCTTTTGGGGATAAAACAGGTATTTGTGGGTGAAAAGGTCCTATTTGAAGGGGGAAAGCTGGTATTTCTTGGAGAAGATGTGATCTATTTGGGAGAAATGTGGCATTTCTGGAAGAAAATGTCCTCTTTTGGGGATAAAACAGGTATTTGTGGGTGAAAAGGTAATATTTGAAGGGGGAAAGCTGGTATTTCTTGGAGAAGATGTGATATATTTGGGAGAAATGTGGCCTTTCTGGAAGAAACTGTCCTCTTTTGGGGATAAAAGAGGTATTTGTGGGTGAAAAGGTCCTATTTGAAGGGAAAAATCTGGTATTTCTTGGAGAAGATGTGATATATTTGGGAGAAATGTGGCTTTTCTGGAAGAAACTGTCCTCTTTGGGGATAAAAGAGGGATCTGTGAGAGAAAAGGTCCTACTTGAAGTGGGAAACCTGTTATTTCTTGGAGAAGATGTGATATATTTGGGAGAAATGTGGCCTTTCTGGAAGAAACTGTCCTCTTTTGGGGATAAAACAGGTATTTGTGGGTGAAAAGGTCCTATTTCAATGGGGAAACCTGGTATTTCTTGGAGAAGATGTGATATATTTGGGAGAAATGTGGCATGTCTGGAAGAAAATGTCCTCTTTTGGGGATAAAAGAGGTATTTGTGGGTGAAAAGGTCCTATTTGAAGGGGGAAGCCTGGTATTTCTTGGAGAAGATGTGATCTATTTGGGAGAAATGTGGCAAGTCTGGAAGAAACTGTCCTCTTTTGGGGATAAAAGAGGTATTTGTGGGTGAAAAGGTCCTATTTCAGGAGGAATCCTTGTATTTCTTGGAGAAGAAGTGATGTATTTGGGAGAAATGTGGCATTTCTGGAAGAAAATGTCCAATTTGGGGGGAGAAAACAGGTATTTGTGGGTGAAAAGGTCCTATTTGAAGGGGGAAAGCTGGTATTTCTTGGAGAAGATGTGATCTATTTGGGAGAAATGTGGCCTTTCTGGAAGAAACTGTCCTCTTTTGGGGATAAAAGAGGTATTTGTGGGTGAAATGGTCCTCTTCTAAAGGGGAAAGCTGGTATTTCTTTTAGGAGATGTGATCTATTTGGGAGAAATGTGGCATTTCTGGAAGAAACTGTCCTCTTTTGGGGATAAAAGAGGGATCTGTGAGAGAACAGGTCCTACTTGAAGTGGGAAACCTGTTATTTCTTGGAGAAGATGTGATCTATTTGGGAGAAATGTGGCCTTTCTGGAAGAAACTGTCCTCTTTTGGGGATAAAAGAGGTATTTGTGGGTGAAAGGTCCTATTTCAGGAGGAATCCTTGTATTTCTTGGAGAAGATGTGATATATTTGGGAGAAATGTGGCCTTTCTGGAAGAAACTGTCCTCTTTTGGGGATAAAAGAGGTATTTGTGGGTGAAAAGGTCCTATTTGAAGGGGGAAACCTGGTATTTCTTGGAGAAGATGTGATATATTTGGGAGAAATGTGGCATTTCTGGAAGAAACTGTCCTCTTTTGGGGATAAAAGAGGTATTTGTGGGTGAAAAGGTCCTATTTGAAGGGGGAAACGTGGTATTTCTTGGGGAAGATGTGATATATTTCGGAGAAATGTGGCCTTTCTGGATGAAAAAGTCCAATTTGGGGGGAGAAGGCTGGCATTTGTGGGAGAAAAGTTCCTATTTCGGGAGTAATCCTGGTATTTCTTGGAGAAGATGTGATATATTTGGGAGAAATGTGGCATGTCTGGAAGAAACTGTCCTCTTTTGGGGATAAAAGAGGTATTTGTGGGTGAAAAGGTCCTATTTGAAGGGGGAAAGCTGGTATTTCTTGGAGAAGATGTGATATATTTGGGAGAAGTCTGGCCTTTCTGGAAGAAAAAGTCCAATTTGGGGGATAAAACAGGTATCTGTGGGTGAAAAGGTCCTATTTCAAGGGGGAAACCTGGTATTTCTTGGAGAAGATGTGATATATTTGGGAGAAATCTGGCATTTCTGGAAGAAAATGTCATATTTTGGGGATAAAAGAGGCATTTCTGGTTGAAAAGGTCCTATTTCAAGGGGGAAACCTGGTATTTCTTGGAGAAGATGTGATATATTTGGGAGAAATCTGGCATTTCTGGAAGAAAATGTCCTATTTTGGGGATAAAACAGGCATTTCTGGGTGAAAAGGTCCTATTTCAGGAGGAATCCTGGTATTTCTTGGAGAAGATGTGATATATTTGGGAGAAATCTGGCATTTCTGGAAGAAAATGTCCTATTTGGGGGATAAAACAGGCATTTCTGGGTGAAAAGGTCCTATTTCAAGGAGGAATCCTGGTATTTCTTGGAGAAGATGTTATATACTTGGGAGAAATCTGGCATTTCTGGAAGAAAATGTCCTATTTGGGGGGAGAAGGCTGGTATTTGTGGGAGAAAAGGTCCTATTTCAGGAGGAATCCTGGTATTTCTTGGAGAAGATGTGATATATTTGGGAGAAATCTGGCATTTCTGGAAGAAAATGTCCTATTTGGGGGATAATACAGGCACTTCTGGCTGAAAAGGTCCTATTTCAAGGGGGAAACCTGGTATTTCTTGGAGAAGATGTGATATATTTGGGAGAAATCTGGCATTTCTGGAAGAAAATGTCCTATCTGGGGGATAAAACAGGCATTTCTGGGTGAAAAGGTCCTATTTCAAGGGGGAAACCTGGTATTTCTTGGAGAAGATGTGATATATTTGGGAGAAATCTGGCATTTCTGGAAGAAAATGTCCTATTTGGGGGATAAAACAGGTATTTCTGGGTGAAAAGGTCCTATTTCAAGGGGGAAACCTGGTATTTCTTGGAGAAGATGTGATATATTTGGGAGAAATCTGGCATTTCTGGAAGAAAATGTCCTATTTGGGGGGAGAAGGCTGGTATTTGTGGGAGAAAAAGTCCTATTTCAGGAGGAATCCAGGTATTTCTTGGAGAAGATGTGATATATTTGGGAGAAATCTGGCATTTCTGGAAGAAAATGTCCCATTTGGGGGATAAAACAGGTATTTGTGGGAGAGAAGGTCCTATTTCAAGGGCGAAACCTGGTATTTCTTGGAGAAGATGTGATATATTTGGGAGAAATCTGGCATTTCTCGAAGAAAATGTCCTATTTGGGGGATAAAACAGGTATTTGTGGGAGAAAAGGTCCTATTTCAGGAGGAATCCTGGTATTTCTTGGAGAAGATGTGATATATTTGGGAGAAATCTGGCATTTCTGGAAGAAAATGTCCCATTTGGGGGATAAAACAGGTATTTGTGGGAGAGAAGGTCCTATTTCAAGGGCGAAACCTGGTATTTCTTGGAGAAGATGTGATATATTTGGGAGAAATCTGGCATTTCTGGAAGAAAATGTCCTATTTGGGGATCAAACAGGTATTTGTGGGTGAAAAGGTCCTATTTCAAGTGGGAAACCTGGTATATCTTGGAGAAGATGTGATATATTTGGGAGAAATCTGGCATTTCTGGAAGAAAATGTCCTATTTGGGGGATAAAACAGGTATTTGTGGGTGAAAAGGTCCTATTTCAAGGGGGAAACCTGGTATTTCTTGGAGAAGATGTGATATATTTGGGAGAAATCTGGCATTTCTGGAAGAACATGTCCTATTTTGGGGATAAAACAGGTGTTTGTGGGTGAAAAGGTCCTATTTCAAGCGGGAAACCTGGTATTTCTTGGAGAAGATGTGATATATTTGGGAGAAATCTGGCATTTCTGGAAGAAAATGTCCTATTTGGGGGATCAAACAGGTATTTGTGGGTGAAAAGGTCCTATTTCAAGGGGGAAACCTGGTATTTCTTGGAGAAGATGTGATATATTTGGGAGAAATCTGGCATTTCTGGAAGAAAATGTCCTATTTGGGGGATAAAACAGGCATTTCTGGGTGAAAAGGTCATATTTCAAGGAGGAATCCTGGTATTTCTTGGAGAAGATGTTATATACTTGGGAGAAATCTGGCATTTCTGGAAGAAAATGTCCTATTTGGAGGGAGAAGGCTGGTATTACTGGGAGAAAAGGTCCTATTTCAGGAGGAATCCTGGTATTTCTTGGAGAAGATGTGATATATTTGGGAGAAATCTGGCATTTCTGGAAGAAAATGTCGTATCTGGGGGACAAAACAGGCACTTCTGGGTGAAAAGGTCCTATTTCAAGGGGGAAACCTGGTATTTCTTGGAGAAGATGTGATATATTTGGGAGAAATCTGGCATTTCTGGAAGAAAATGTCCTATCTGGGGGATAAAACAGGCATTTCTGGGTGAAAAGGTCCTATTTCAAGGGGGAAACCTGGTATTTCTTGGAGAAGATGTGATATATTTGAGAGAAATCTGGCATTTCTGGAAGAAAATGTCCTATTTGGGGGGAGAAGGCTGGTATTTGTGGGTGAAAAGGTCCTATTTCAAGGGGGAAACCTGGTATTTCTTGGAGAAGATGTGATATATTTGGGAGAAATCTGGCATTTCTGGAAGAAACTGTCCTATTTTCGGGATAAAACAGGTATTTGTGGGTGAAAAGGTCCTATTTCAAGGGGGAAACCTGGTATTTCTTGGAGAAGATGTGATATATTTTGGAGAAATCTGGCATTTCTGGAAGAAAATGTCCTATTTTGGGGATAAAACAGGCATTTCTGGGTGAAAAGGTCCTATTTCAAGGAGGAATCCTGGTATTTCTTGGAGAAGATGTTATATACTTGGGAGAAATCTGGCATTTCTGGAAGAAAATGTCCTATTTGGGGGGAGAAGGCTGGTATTTGTGGGAGAAAAGGTCCTATTTCAGGAGGAATCCTGGTATTTCTTGGAGAAGATGTGATATATTTGGGAGAAATCTGGCATTTCTGGAAGAAAATGTCCTATTTTGGGGATAAAACAGGCACTTCTGGGTGAAAAGGTCCTATTTCAAGGGGGAAACCTGGTATTTCTTGGAGAAGATGTGATATATTTGGGAGAAATCTGGCATTTCTGGAAGAACATGTCCTATCTGGGGGATAAAACAGGCATTTCTGGGTGAAAAGGTCCTATTTCAAGGGGGAAACCTGGTATTTCTTGGAGAAGATGTGATAAATTTGGGAGAAATCTGGCATTTCTGGAAGAAAATGTCCTATTTGGGGGGAGAAGGCTGGTATTTGTGGGAGAAAAAGTCCTATTTCAGGAGGAATCCAGGTATTTCTTGGAGAAGATGTGATATATTTGGGAGAAATCTGGCATTTCTGGAAGAATATGTCCTATTTTGGGATCAAACAGGTATTTGTGGGTGAAAAGGTCCTATCTCAAGGGGGAAACCAGGTATTTCTTGGAGAAGATGTGATATATTTGGGAGAAATCTGGCATTTCTGGAAGAAAATGTCCTATTTGGGGGATAAAACAGGCATTTCTGGGTGAAAAGGTCCTATTTCCAGGGGGAAACCTGGTATTTCTTGGAGAAGATGTGATATATTTGGGAGAAATCTGGCATTTCTGGAAGAAAATATCCTATTTGGGGGATAAAACAGGTATCTGTGGGTGAAAAGGTCCTATTTCAAGGGGGAAACCTGGTATTTCTTCGAGAAGATGTGATATATTTGGGAGAAATCTGGCATTTCTGGAAGAAATGTCCTATTTTGGGGATAAAAGAGGCATTTCTGGTTGAAAAGGTCCTATTTCAAGGGGGAAACCTGTTATTTCTTGGAGAAGATGTGATATATTGGGAGAAATCTGGCATTTCTGGAAGAAAATGTCCTATTTTGGGGATAAAACAGGCATTTCTGGGTGAAAAGGTCCTATTTCAGGAGGAATCCTGGTATTTCTTGGAGAAGATGTGATATATTTGGGAGAAATCTGCATTTCTGGAAGAAAATGTCCTATTTGGGGGATAAAACAGGCATTTCTGGGTGAAAAGGTCCTATTTCAAGGAGGAATCCTGGTATTTCTTGGAGAAGATGTTATATACTTGGGAGAAATCTGGCATTTCTGGAAGAAAATGTCCTATTTGGGGGGAGAAGGCTGTATTTGTGGGAGAAAAGGTCCTATTTCAGGAGGAATCCTGGTATTTCTTGGAGAAGATGTGATATTTGGGAGAAATCTGGCATTTCTGGAAGAAAATGTCCTATTTGGGGGATAATACAGGCACTTCTGGCTGAAAAGGTCCTATTTCAAGGGGGAAACCTGGTATTTCTTGGAGAAGATGTGATATATTGGGAGAAATCTGGCATTTCTGGAAGAAAATGTCCTATCTGGGGGATAAAACAGGCATTTCTGGGTGAAAAGGTCCTATTTCAAGGGGGAAACCTGGTATTTCTTGGAGAAGATGTGATATATTTGGGAGAAATCTGGCATTTCTGGAAGAAAATGTCCTATTTGGGGGATAAAACAGGTATTTCTGGGTGAAAAGGTCCTATTTCAAGGGGGAAACCTGGTATTTCTTGGAGAAGATGTGATATATTTGGGAGAAATCTGGCATTTCTGGAAGAAAAATGTCCTATTTGGGGGAGAAGGCTGGTATTTGTGGGAGAAAAGTCCTATTTCAGGAGGAATCCAGGTATTTCTTGGAGAAGATGTGATATATTTGGGAGAAATCTGGCATTTCTGAAGAAAATGTCCCATTTGGGGGATAAAACAGGTATTTGTGGGAGAGAAGGTCCTATTTCAAGGGCGAAACCTGGTATTTCTTGGAGAAGATGTGATATATTTGGGAGAAATCTGGCATTTCTCGAAGAAAATGTCCTATTTGGGGGATAAAACAGGTATTTGTGGGAGAAAAGGTCCTATTTCAGGAGGAATCCTGGTATTTCTTGGAGAAGATGTGATATATTTGGGAGAAATCTGGCATTTCTGGAAGAAAATGTCCCATTGGGGATAAAACAGGTATTTGTGGGAGAGAAGGTCCTATTTCAAGGGCGAAACCTGGTATTTCTTGGAGAAGATGTGATATATCTGGGAGAAATCTGGCATTTCTGGAAGAAAATGTCCTATTTGGGGATCAAACAGGTATTTGTGGGTGAAAAGGTCCTATTTCAAGTGGGAAACCTGGTATTTCTTGGAGAAGATGTGATATATTGGGAGAAATCTGGCATTTCTGGAAGAAATGTCCTATTTGGGGGATAAAACAGGTATTTGTGGGTGAAAAGGTCCTATTTCAAGGGGTAAACCTGGTATTTCTTGGAGAAGATGTGATATATTTGGGAGAAATCTGGCATTTCTGGAAGAAAATGTCCTATTTGGGGATAAAACAGGTATTTGTGGGTGAAAAGGTCCTATTTCAAGGGGGAAACCTGGTATTTCTTGGAGAAGATGTGATATATTTGGGAGAAATCTGCATTTCTGGAAGAAAATGTCCTATTTGGGGGATAAAACAGGCATTTCTGGGTGGAAAAGGTCATATTCAAGGAGGAATCCTGGTATTTCTTGGAGAAGATGTATATACTTGGGAGAAATCTGGCATTTCTGGAAGAAAATGTCCTATTTGGAGGGAGAAGGCTGGTATTACTGGGAGAAAAGGTCCTATTTCAGGAGGAATCCTGGTATTTCTTGGAGAAGATGTGATATATTTGGGAGAAATCTGGCATTTCTGGAAGAAAATGTCGTATCTGGGGGACAAATCAGGCACTTCTGGGTGAAAAGGTCCTATTTCAAGGGGGAAACCTGGTATTTCTTGGAGAAGATGTGATATATTTGGGAGAAATCTGGCATTTCTGGAAGAAAATGTCCTATCTGGGGGATAAAACAGGCATTTCTGGTGAAAAGGTCCCTATTTCAAGGGGGAAACCTGGTATTTCTTGGAGAAGATGTGATATATTTGAGAGAAAATCTGGCATTTCTGGAAGAAAATGTCCTATTTGGGGGGAGAAGGCTGGTTCATTTGTGGGTGAAAAGGTCCTATTTCAAGGGGGAAACCTGGTATTTCTTGGAGAAGATGTGATATATTTGGGAGAAATCTGGCATTTCTGGAAGAAAATGTCCTATTTTCGGGATAAAACAGGTATTTGTGGGTGAAAAGGTCCTATTTCAAGGGGGAATCCTGGTATTTCTTGGAGAAGATGTGATATATTTTGGAGAAATCTGGCATTTCTGGAAGAACATGTCCTATTCTGGGGATAAAACAGGCATTTCTGGGTGAAAAGGTCCTATTTCAAGGAGGAATCCTGGTATTTCTTGGAGAAGATGTTATATACTTGGGAGAAATCTGCATTTCTGGAAGAAAATGTCCTATTTGGGGGGGAGAAGGCTGGTATTTGTGGGAGAAAAGGTCCTATTTCAGGAGGAATCCTGGTATTTCTTGGAGAAGATGTGATATATTTGGGAGAAATCTGGCATTTCTGGAAGAAAATGTCCCTATTTTGGGGATAAAACAGGCACTTCTGGGTGAAAAGGTCCTATTTCAAGGGGGAAACCTGGTATTCTTGGAGAAGATGTGATATATTTGGGAGAAATCTGGCATTTCTGGAAGAACATGTCCTATCTGGGGGATAAACAGGCATTTCTGGGTGAAAAGGTCCTATTTCAAGGGGAAACCTGGTATTTCTTGGAGAAGATGTGATAAATTTGGGAGAATCTGGCATTTCTGGAAGAAAATGTCCTATTTGGGGGGAGAAGGCTGGTATTTGTGGGAGAAAAAGTCCTATTTCAGGAGGAATCCAGGTATTTCTTGGAGAAGATGTGATATATTTGGGAGAAATCTGGCATTTCTGGAAGAATATGTCCTATTTGGGATCAAACAGGTATTTGTGGGTGAAAAGGTCCTATCTCAAGGGGGAAACCAGGTATTTCTTGGAGAAGATGTGATATATTTGGGAGAAATCTGGCATTTCTGGAAGAAAATGTCCTATTTGGGGGATAAAACAGGCATTTCTGGGTGAAAAGGTCCTATTTCAGGGGGAAACCTGGTATTTCTTGGAGAAGATGTGATATATTTGGGAGAAATCTGGCATTTCTGGAAGAAAATATCCTATTTGGGGGATAAAACAGGCACTTCTGGGTGAAAAGGTCCTATTTCAAGGGGAACCTGGTCTGGAGAGATCGATGGTTATTGTTCTGTGTGAGAAGAGTGTGTGATATTATTTGGGAGAAATCTGGCATTTCTGGAAGAAAATGTCCTCTTTTGGGGATAAAACAGGCATTTGTGGGTGAAAAGGTCCTATTTCAGGGGGAAACCTGGTATTTCTTGGAGAAGATGTTCTATATTTGGAGAAATCTGGCATTTCTGGAAGAAAATGTCCTATTTTGGGGATAAAACAGGTATTTGGTGGGTGAAAAGGTCCTATTTCAAGGGGAAACCTGTATATCTTGGAGAAGATGTGATATATTTGGAGAAATCTGGCATTTCTGGAAGAAAATGTCTATTTGGGGGGAGAAGGCTGGTATTTGTGGGTGAAAAGGTCCTATTTCAAGGGGGAAACCTGGTATTTCTTGGAGAAGATGTGATATATTTGGGAGAAATCTGGCATTTCTGGAAGAAAATGTCCTATTTGGGGGATCAAACAGGTATTTGTGGGTGAAAAGTTCCTATTTCCAGGGGGAAACCTGGTATTTCTTGGAGAAGATGTGATATATTTGGGAGAAATCTGGCATTTCTGGAAGAAAATGTCCTATTTGGGGGATAAAACAGGCATTTCTGGGTGAAAAGGTCCTATTTCAAGGGGGAAACCTGGTATTTCTTGGAGAAGATGTGATATATTTGGGAGAAATCTGGCATTTCTGGAAGAAAATGTCCTATTTGGGGATAAAACAGGCATTTCTGGGTGAAAAGGTCCTATTTCAAGGGGGAAACCTGGTATTTCTTGGAGAAGATGTGATATATTTGGGAGAAATCTGGCATTTCTGGAAGAAAATGTCCTATTTTGGGGATCAAACAGGCATTTCTTGGTGAAAAGGTCCCTATTTCAAGGGGGAAACCTGGTATTTCTTGGAGAAGATGTGATATATTTGGGAGCAATCTGGCTTTCTGGAAGAAAATGTCCCTATTTTGGGAATAAAACAGGTATTTGTGGGTGAAAAGGTCCTATTTCAAGGGGGAAACCTGGTATTTCTTGGAGAAGATGTGATATATTTGGAGAAATCTGGCATTTCTGGAAGAAAATGTCCTATTTGGGGATAAAACAGGTATTTGTGGGAGAAAAGGTCCTATTTGAAGGGGGAAACCTGGTATTTCTTGGAGAAGATGTGATATATTTGGGAGAAATCTGGCATTTCTGGAAGAAAATGTCCTATTTTCGGATAAACAGGCACTTCTGGGTGAACAGGTCCTATTTGAAGGGGGGAACCCTGGTATTTCTTGGAGAAGATGTTCTATATTTGGGAGAAATCTGGCATTTCTGGAATAAAATCTCCTATTTTGGGAATAAAACAGGTATTTGTGGGTGAAAAAGGTCCTATTTCAAGGGGGAAACCTGGTATTTCTTGGAGAAGATGTGATATGTTTGGGAGAAATCTGGCATTTCTGGAAGAAAATGTCCTATTTGGGGGATAAAACAGGTATTTGTGGGTGAAAAGGTCCTATTTCAAGCAGGAAACCTGGTATTTCTTGGAGAAGATGTGATATATTTGGGAGAAATGTGGCATTTCTGGAAGAAAATGTCCTATTTGGGGGGGAGAACGGCTGGTATTTGTGGGAGAAAAGGTCCTATTTCAGGTGGGAACCTGGTATTTCTTGGAGAAGATGATATATTTGGGAGAAATCTGGCATTTCTGGAAGAAAATGTCCTATTTGGGATAAAACAGTTATTTGTGGGAGAAAAGGTCCTATTTCAGGAGGAAACCTGGTATTTCTTGGAGAAGATGTGATATATTGGGAGAAATCTGGCATTTCTGGAAGAAAATGTCCTATTTGGGGGATAAAACAGGTATTTGTGGGTGAAAAGGTCCTATTTCAAGCGGGAAACCTGGTATTTCTTGGAGAAGATGTGATATATTTGGAGAAATCTGGCATTTCTGGAAGAAATGTCCCATTTGGGAGGAGAAGGCTGGTATTTGTGGGTGAAAAGGTCCTATTTCAAGGGGGAAACCTGGTATTTCTTGGAGAAGATGTGATATATTTGGGAGAAATCTGGCATTTCTGGAAGAAAATGTCCTATCTGGGGATAAAACAGGCATTTCTGGGTGAAAAGGTCCTATTTCAAGGGGGAAACCTGGTATTTCTTGGAGAAGATGTTCTACATTTGGGAGAAATCTGCCATTTCTGGAAGAAAATGTCCTATTTGGGGGATAAAACAGGTATTTCTGGGTGAAAGTTCCTATTTCAAGGGGGAAACCTGGTATTTCTTGGAGAAGATGTGATATATTTGGGAGAAATCTGGCATTTCTGGAAGAAAATGTCCTATTTTGGGGATAAAACAGGCATTTCTGGGTGAAAAGGTCCTATTTCAAGGGGGAAACCTGGTATTTCTTGGAGAAGATGTGATATATTTGGGAGAAATCTGGCATTTCTGGAAGAAAATGGTCCTATTTGGGGGGAGAAGGCTGGTATTTGAGGGAGAAAAGGTCCTATTTCAGGAGGGAACCTGGTATTTCTTGGAGAAGATGTGATATATTTGGGAGAAATCTGGCATTTCTGGAAGAAAATGTCCTATTTGGGGGATAAAACAGGCATTTCTTGGTGAAAAGGTCCTATTTCAGGAGGAATCCTGGTATTTCTTGGAGAAGATGTGATATATTTGGGAGAAATCTGGCATTTCTGGAAGATAATGTCCTATCTGGGGGATAAAACAGGCATTTCTGGGTGAAAAGGTCCTATTTCAAGGGGGAAACCTGGTATTTCTTGGAGAAGATGTGATATATTTGGGAGAAATCTGGCATTTCTGGAAGAAAATGTCCCATTTGGGGGGAGAAGGCTGGTATTTGTGGGTGAAAAGGTCCTATTTCAAGGGGGAAACCTGGTATTTCTTGGAGAAGATGTGATATATTTGGGAGAAATCTGGCATTTCTGGAAGAAAATGTCCCACTTGGGGGATAAAACAGGTGTTTCTGGGTGAAAAGGTCCTATTTCAAGGGGAAACCTGGTATTTCTTGGAGAAGATGTGATATATTTGGGAGAAATCTGGCATTTCTGGAAGAAAATGTCCCATTTGGGGGATAAAACAGGTGTTTGTGGTAGAGAAGGTCCTATTTCAAGGGGGGAAACCTGGTATTTCTTGGAGAAGATGTGATATATTTGGGAGAAATCTGGCATTTCTGGAAGAACATGTCCTATCTGGGGGGAGAAGGCTGGTATTTGTGGGAGAAAAGGTCCTATTTCAGGAGGAATCCTGGTATTTCTTGGAGAAGATGTTATATACTTGGGAGAAATCTGGCATTTCTGGAAGAAAATGTCCTATTTGGGGGGAGAAGGCTGGTATTTGAGGGAGAAAAAGGTCCTATTTCAGGAGGAATCCTGGTATTTCTTGGAGAAGATGTGATATATTTAAATCTGGCATTTCTGGAAGAAAATGTCCTATTTTGGGAATAAAACAGGTATTTGTGGGTGAAACGGTTCTATTTCAAGGGAGAAACCTGGTATTTCTTGGAGAAGATGTGATATATTTGGGAGAAATCTGGCATTTCTGGAAGAAAATGTCCTATTTGGGGGATAAAACAGGCACTTCTGGGTGAAAAGGTCCTATTTCAAGCGGGAAACCTGGTATTTCTTGGAGAAGATGTGATATATTTGGGAGAAATCTGGCATTTCTGGAAGAAAATGTCCTATTTGGGGGATAAAACAGGCATTTCTGGGTGAAAAGGTCCTATTTCAAGGGGGAAACCTGGTATTTCTTGGAGAAGATGTGATATATTTGGGAGAAATCTGGCATTTCTGGAAGAAAACGTCCTATTTTGGGGATAAAACAGCATTTCTTGGTGAAAAGGTCCTATTTCAAGGGGGAAACCTGGTATTTCTTGGAGAAGATGTGATATATTTGGGAGAAATCTGGCATTTCTGGAAGAAAATGTCCTATTTGGGGGGAGAAGGCTGGTATTTGTGGGAGAAAAGGTCCTATTTCAGGAGGGAACCTGGTATTTCTTCGAGAAGATGTGATATATTTGGGAGAAATCTGGCATTTCTGGAAGAAAATGTCCTATCTGGGGATAAAACAGTTATTTGTGGGAGAAAAGGTCCTATTTCAGGAGGAAACCTGGTATTTCTTGGAGAAGATGTGATATATTTGGGAGAAATCTGGCATTTCTGGAAGAAAATGTCCTATTTGGGGGGAGAAGGCTGGTATTTGTGGGTGAAAAGGTCCTACTTCAAGGGGGAAACCTGGTATTTCTTGGAGAAGATGTGATATATTTGGGAGAAATCTGGCATTTCTGGAAGAACATGTCCCATTTGGGGGGAGAAGGCAGGTATTTGTGGGAGAAAAGGTCCTATTTCAGGAGGAATCCTGGTATTTCTTGGAGAAGATGTGATATATTTGGGAGAAAACTGGCATTTCTGGAAGAAAATGTCCCATTTGGGAGGAGAAGGCTGGTATTTGTGGGTGAAAAGGTCCTATTTCAAGGGGGAAACCTGGTATTTCTTGGAGAAGATGTGATATATTTGGGAGAAATGTGGCATTTCTGGAAGAAACTGTCCTATCTGGGGGATAAAACAGGCATTTCTGGGTGAAAAGGTCCTATTTCAAGGGGGAAACCTGGTATTTCTTGGAGAAGATGTGATACATTTGGGAGAAATCTGGCATTTCTGGAAGATAATGTCCTATTTGGGGGGAGAAGGCTGGTATTTGTGGGAGAAAAGGTCCTATTTCAGGAGGGAACCTGGTATTTCTTGGAGAAGATGTTATATATTTGGGAGAAATCTGGCATTTCTGGAAGAAAATGTCCTATTTGGGGGATAAAACAGGCATTTCTGGGTGAAAAGGTCCTATTTCAGGAGGAATCCTGGTATTTCTTGGAGAAGATGTGATATATTTGGGAGAAATCTGGCATTTCTGGAAGAAAATGTCCTATTTGGGGGGAGAAGGCTGGTATTTGTGGGAGAAAAGGTCCTATTTCAAGGGGGAAACCTGGTATTTCTTGGAGAAGATGTGATATATTTGGGAGAAATCTGGCATTTCTGGAAGAAAATGTCCTATTTGGGGGATAAAACAGGTATTTGTGGGTGAATAGGTCCTATTTCAAGGGGGAAACCTCGTATTTCTTGGAGAAGATGTGATATATTTGGGAGAAATCTGGCATTTCTGGAATAAAATGTCCTATTTGGGGATAAAACAGTTATTTGTGGGAGAGAAGGTCCTATTTCAGGAGGAAACCAGGTATTTCTTGGAGAAGATGTGATATATTTGGGAGAAATCTGGCATTTCTGGAAGAAAATGTCCTATTTGGGGGGAGAAGGCTGGTATTTGTGGGTGAAAAGGTCCTATTTCAAGGGGGAAACCTGGTATTTCTTGGAGAAGATGTGATATATTTGGGAGAAATCTGGCATTTCTGGAAGAAACTGTCCTATTTGGGGGATCAAACAGGTATTTCTGGGTGAAAAGTTCCTATTTCAGGAGGGAACCTGGTATTTCTTGGAGAAGATGTGATATATTTGGGAGAAATCTGGCATTTCTGGAAGAAAATGTCCTATTTGGGGGATAAAACAGGCATTTCTTGGTGAAAAGGTCCTATTTCAGGAGGAATCCTGGTATTTCTTGGAGAAGATGTGATATATTTGGGAGAAATCTGGCATTTCTGGAAGATAATGTCCTATCGGGGGGATAAAACTGGCATTTCTGGGTGAAAAGGTCCTATTTCAAGGGGGAAACCTGGTATTTCTTGGAGAAGATGTGATATATTTGGGAGAAATCTGGCATTTCTGGAAGAAAATGTCCCATTTGGGGGGAGAAGGCTGGTATTTGTGGGTGAAAAGGTCCTATTTCAAGGGGGAAACCTGGTATTTCTTGGAGAAGATGTGATATATTTGGGAGAAATCTGGCATTTCTGGAAGAAAATGTCCCACTTGGGGGATAAAACAGGTGTTTCTGGGTGAAAAGGTCCTATTTCAAGGGGGAAACCTGGTATTTCTTGGAGAAGATGTGATATATTTGGGAGAAATCTGGCATTTCTGGAAGAAAATGTCCCATTTGGGGGATAAAACAGGTGTTTGTGGTAGAGAAGGTCCTATTTCAAGGGGGAAACCTGGTATTTCTTGGAGAAGATGTGATATATTTGGGAGAAATCTGGCATTTCTGGAAGAACATGTCCTATCTGGGGGGAGAAGGCTGGTATTTGTGGGAGAAAAGGTCCTATTTCAGGAGGAATCCTGGTATTTCTTGGAGAAGATGTTATATACTTGGGAGAAATCTGGCATTTCTGGAAGAAAATGTCCTATTTGGGGGGAGAAGGCTGGTATTTGAGGGAGAAAAGGTCCTATTTCAGGAGGAATCCTGGTATTTCTTGGAGAAGATGTGATATATTTGGGAGAAATCTGGCATTTCTGGAAGAAAATGTCCTATTTTGGGAATAAAACAGGTATTTGTGGGTGAAACGGTTCTATTTCAAGGGAGAAACCTGGTATTTCTTGGAGAAGATGTGATATATTTGGGAGAAATCTGGCATTTCTGGAAGATCATGTCCTATTTGGGGGAGAAGGCAGGTATTTGTGGGAGAAAAGGTCCTATTTCAGGAGGGAACCTGCTATTTCTTGGACAAGATGATATATATTTGGGAGAAATCTGGCATTTCTGGAAGAAAATGTCCTATTTGGGGGATAAAACAGGCATTTGTGGGTTAAAAGGTCCTATTTCAGGAGGAATCCTGGTATTTCTTGGAGAAGATGTGATCTATTTGGGAGAAATCTGGCATTTCTGGAAGAAAATGTCCCATTTGGGGGATAAAACAGTCATTTCTTGGTGAAAAGGTCCTATTTCAAGGGGGAAACCTGGTATTTCTTGGAGAAGATGTGATATATTTGGGAGAAATCTGGCATTTCTGGAAGAAAATGTCCTATTTGGGGGATAAAACAGGCATTTCTGGGTGAAAAGGTCCTATTTCAAGGGGGAAACCTGGTATTTCTTGGAGAAGATGTGATATATTTGGGAGAAATCTGGCATTTCTGGAAGAAAACGTCCTATTTTGGGGATAAAACAGGCATTTCTTGGTGAAAAGGTCCTATTTCAAGGGGGAAACCTGGTATTTCTTGGAGAAGATGTGATATATTTGGGAGAAATCTGGCATTTCTGGAAGAAAATGTCCTATTTGGGGGGAGAAGGCTGGTATTTGTGGGAGAAAAGGTCCTATTTCAGGAGGGAACCTGGTATTTCTTGGAGAAGATGTGATATATTTGGGAGAAATCTGGCATTTCTGGAAGAAAATGTCCTATCTGGGGATAAAACAGTTATTTGTGGGAGAAAAGGTCCTATTTCAGGAGGAAACCTGGTATTTCTTGGAGAAGATGTGATATATTTGGGAGAAATCTGGCATTTCTGGAAGAAAATGTCCTATTTGGGGGAGAAGGCTGGTATTTGTGGGTGAAAAGGTCCTACTTCAAGGGGGAAACCTGGTATTTCTTGGAGAAGATGTGATATATTTGGGAGAAATCTGGCATTTCTGGAAGAACATGTCCCATTTGGGGGAGAAGGCAGGTATTTGTGGGAGAAAAGGTCCTATTTCAGGAGGAATCCTGGTATTTCTTGGAGAAGATGTGATATATTTGGGAGGAAAACTGGCATTTCTGGAAGAAAATGTCCTATTTGGGGGATAAAACAGGTATTTGTGGGTGAAAAGGTCCTATTTCAAGCGGGAAACCTGGTATTTCTTGGAGAAGATGTGATATATTTGGGAGAAATCTGGCATTTCTGGAAGAAAATGTCCCATTTGGGAGGAGAAGGCTGGTATTTGTGGGTGAAAAGGTCCTATTTCAAGGGGGAAACCTGGTATTTCTTGGAGAAGATGTGATATATTTGGGAGAAATGTGGCATTTCTGGAAGAAACTGTCCTATCTGGGGGATAAAACAGGCATTTCTGGGTGAAAAGGTCCTATTTCAAGGGGGAACCTGGTATTTCTTGGAGAAGATGTGATACATTTGGGAGAAATCTGGCATTTCTGGAAGATAATGTCCTATTTGGGGGAGAAGGCTGGTATTTGTGGGAGAAAAGGTCCTATTTCAGGAGGGAACCTGGTATTTCTTGGAGAAGATGTTATATATTTGGGAGAAATCTGGCATTTCTGGAAGAAAATGTCCTATTTGGGGGATAAAACAGGCATTTCTGGGTGAAAAGGTCCTATTTCAGGAGGAATCCTGGTATTTCTTGGAGAAGATGTGATATATTTGGGAGAAATCTGGCATTTCTGGAAGAAAATGTCCTATTTGGGGGGAGAAGGCTGGTATTTGTGGGAGAAAAGGTCCTATTTCAAGGGGGAAACCTGGTATTTCTTGGAGAAGATGTGATATATTTGGGAGAAATCTGGCATTTCTGGAAGAAAATGTCCTATTTGGGGATAAAACAGGTATTTGTGGGTGAATAGGTCCTATTTCAAGGGGGAAACCTCGTATTTCTTGGAGAAGATGTGATATATTTGGGAGAAATCTGGCATTTCTGGAATAAAATGTCCTATTTGGGGATAAAACAGTTATTTGTGGGAGAGAAGGTCCTATTTCAGGAGGAAACCAGGTATTTCTTGGAGAAGATGTGATATATTTGGGAGAAATCTGGCATTTCTGGAAGAAAATGTCCTATTTGGGGGGAGAAGGCTGGTATTTGTGGGTGAAAAGGTCCTATTTCAAGGGGGAAACCTGGTATTTCTTGGAGAAGATGTGATATATTTGGGAGAAATCTGGCATTTCTGGAAGAAACTGTCCTATTTGGGGGATCAAACAGGTATTTCTGGGTGAAAAGTTCCTATTTCCAGGGGGAAACCTGGTATTTCTTGGAGAAGATGTGATATATTTGGGAGAAATCTGGCATTTCTGGAAGAAAATGTCCTATTTTGGGGATAAAACAGGCATTTCTGGGTGAAAAGGTCCTATTTCAAGGGGGAAACCTGGTATTTCTTGGAGAAGATGTGATACATTTGGGAGAAATCTGGCATTTCTGGAGAAAAATGTCCTATTTTGGGGATAAAACAGGTATTTCTGGGTGAAAAGTTCCTATTTTAAGGGGGAACCTGGTATTCTTGGAGAAGATGTGATATATTTGGGAGAAATCTGGCATTTCTGGAAGAAAATGTCCTATTTTGGGGATAAAACAGGCATTTCTGGGTGAAAATGTCCTATTTCAAGCGGGGAACCTGGTATTTCTTGGAGAAGATGTGATCTATTTGGGAGAAATCTGGCATTTCTGGAAGAAAATGTCCTATTTGGGGGGAGAAGGCTGGTATTTGTGGGAGAAAAGGTCCTATTTCAGGAGGGAACCTGGTATTTCTTGGAGAAGATGTGATATATTTGGGAGAAATCTGGCATTTCTGGAAGAATATGTCCTATTTGGGGGATAAAACAGGCATTTCTGGGTGAAAAGGTCCTATTTCAGGAGGAATCCTGGTATTTCTTGGAGAAGATGTGATATATTTGGGAGAAATCTGGCATTTCTGGAGAAAAATGTCCTATTTTGGGGATAAAACAGGCATTTCTGGGTGAAAAGGTCCTATTTCAGGAGGAAACCTGGTATTTCTTGGATAAGATGTGATATATTTGGGAGAAATCTGGCATTTCTGGAAGAAAATGTCCTATTTGGGGGATAAAACAGGTATTTGTGGGTGAAAAGGTCCTATTTCAAGGGGGAAACCTGGTATTTCTTGGAGAAGATGTGATATATTTGGGAGAAATCTGGCATTTCTGGAAGAAAATGTCCCATTTGGGAGGAGAAGGCTGGTATTTGTGGGTGAAAAGGTCCTATTTCAAGGGGGAAACCTGGTATTTCTTGGAGAAGATGTGATATATTTGGGAGAAATCTGGCATTTCTGGAAGAAAATGTCCTATCTGGGGGATAAAACAGGCATTTCTGGGTGAAAAGGTCCTATTTCAAGGGGGAAACCTGGTATTTCTTGGAGAAGATGTTCTACATTTGGGAGAAATCTGGCATTTCTGGAAGAAAATGTCCTATTTGGGGGATAAAACAGGTATTTGTGGGTGAAAAGGTCCTATTTCAAGGGGGAAACCTGGTATTTCTTGGAGAAGATGTTCTACATTTGGGAGAAATCTGGCATTTCTGGAAGAAAATGTCCTATTTTGGGGATAAAACAGGCATTTCTGGGTGAAAAGGTCCTATTTCAAGGGGGAAACCTGGTATTTCTTGGAGAAGATGTGATATATTTGGGAGAAATCTGGCATTTCTGGAAGAAAATGTCCTATTTGGGGGGAGAAGGCTGGTATTTGAGGGAGAAAAGGTCCTATTTCAGGAGGGAACCTGGTATTTCTTGGAGAAGATGTGATATATTTGGGAGAAATCTGGCATTTCTGGAAGAAAACGTCCTATTTGGGGGATAAAACAGGCATTTCTTGGTGAAAAGGTCCTATTTCAGGAGGAATCCTGGTATTTCTTGGAGAAGATGTGATATATTTGGGAGAAATCTGGCATTTCTGGAAGATAATGTCCTATCTCGGGGATAAAACAGGCATTTCTGGGTGAAAAGGTCCTATTTCAAGGGGGAAACCTGGTATTTCTTGGAGAAGATGTGATATATTTGGGAGAAATCTGGCATTTCTGGAAGAAAATGTCCCATTTGGGGGGAGAAGGCTGGTATTTGTGGGTGAAAAGGTCCTATTTCAAGGGGGAAACCTGGTATTTCTTGGAGAAGATGTGATATATTTGGGAGAAATCTGGCATTTCTGGAAGAAAATGTCCCACTTGGGGGATAAAACAGGTGTTTCTGGGTGAAAAGGTCCTATTTCAAGGGGGAAACCTGGTATTTCTTGGAGAAGATGTGATATATTTGGGAGAAATCTGGCATTTCTGGAAGAAAATGTCCCATTTGGGGGATAAAACAGGTGTTTGTGGTAGAGAAGGTCCTATTTCCAGGGGGAAACCTGGTATTTCTTGGAGAAGATGTGATATATTTGGGAGAAATCTGGCATTTCTGGAAGAAAATGTCCTATTTTGGGAATAAAACAGGTATTTGTGGGTGAAACGGTTCTATTTCAAGGGAGAAACCTGGTATTTCTTGGAGAAGATGTGATATATTTGGGAGAAATCTGGCATTTCTGGAAGAAAATGTCCCATTTGGGGGATAAAACAGGCACTTCTGGGTGAAAAGGTCCTATTTCAAGGGGGAAACCTGGTATTTCTTGGAGAAGATGTGATCTATTTGGGAGAAATCTGGCATTTCTGGAAGAAAATGTCCTATTTGGGGGATAAAACAGTCATTTCTTGGTGAAAAGGTCCTATTTCAAGGGGGAAACCTGGTATTTCTTGGAGAAGATGTGATATATTTGGGAGAAATCTGGCATTTCTGGAAGAAAATGTCCTATCTGGGGGATAAAACAGGCATTTCTGGGTGAAAAGGTCCTATTTCAAGGGGGAAACCTGGTATTTCTTGGAGAAGATGTGATACATTTGGGAGAAATCTGGCATTTCTGGAAGAAACTGTCCTATTTGGGGGATAAAACAGGTATTTCTGGGTGAAAAGTTCCTATTTCAAGGGGGAAACCTGGTATTTCTTGGAGAAGATGTGATATATTTGGGAGAAATCTGGCATTTCTGGAAGAAAATGTCCTATTTGGGGGATAAAACAGGCATTTCTGGGTGAAAAGGTCCTATTTCAGGAGGAATCCTGGTATTTCTTGGAGAAGATGTGATATATTTGGGAGAAATCTGGCATTTCTGGAAGAAAATGTCCCTCTTGAAGGATAAAACAGGTGTTTCTGGGTGAAAAGGTCCTATTTCAAGGGGGAAACCTGGTATTTCTTGGAGAAGATGTGATATATTTGGGAGAAATCTGGCATTTCTGGAAGAAAATGTCCTATTTGGGGGGAGAAGGCTGGTATTTGTGGGAGAAAAGGTCCTATTTCAAGGGGGAAACCTGGTATTTCTTGGAGAAGATGTGATATACTTGGGAGAAATCTGGCATTTCTGGAAGAAAATGTCCTATTTGGGGGATAAAACAGGTATTTGTGGGTGAATAGGTCCTATTTCAAGGGGGAAACCTCGTATTTCTTGGAGAAGATGTGATATATTTGGGAGAAATCTGGCATTTCTGGAATAAGATGTCCTATTTGGGGATAAAACAGTTATTTGTGGGAGAAAAGGTCCTATTTCAGGAGGAAACCAGGTATTTCTTGGAGAAGATGTGATATATTTGGGAGAAATCTGGCATTTCTGGAAGAAACTGTCCTATTTGGGGGATCAAACAGGTATTTCTGGGTGAAAAGGTCCTATTTCAAGGGGGAAACCTGGTATTTCTTGGAGAAGATGTGATATATTTGGGAGAAATCTGGCATTTCTGGAAGAAACTGTCCTATTTGGGGGATCAAACAGGTATTTCTGGGTGAAAAGTTCCTATTTCCAGGGGGAAACCTGGTATTTCTTGGAGAAGATGTGATCTATTTGGGAGAAATCTGGCATTTCTGGAAGAAAATGCCCCATTTGGGGGATAAAACAGTCATTTCTTGGTGAAAAGGTCCTATTTCAGGAGGAATCCTGGTATTTCTTGGAGAAGATGTGATATATTTGGGAGAAATCTGGCATTTCTGGAAGAATATGTCCTATTTGGGGGATAAAACAGGCATTTCTGGGTGAAAAGGTCCTATTTCAGGAGGAATCCTGGTATTTCTTGGAGAAGATGTGATATATTTGGGAGAAATCTGGCATTTCTGGAGAAAAATGTCCTATTTTGGGGATAAAACAGGCATTTCTGGGTGAAAAGGTCCTATTTCAAGGGGGAAACCTGGTATTTCTTGGGGAAGATGTGATATATTTGGGAGAAATGTGGCATTTCTGGAAGAAAGTGTCCTATTTTGGGGATCAAACAGGCATTTCTGGGTGTAAAGGTCCTATTTCAAGGGGGAAACCTGGTATTTCTTGGAGAAGATGTGATATATTTGGGAGAAATCTGGCATTTCTGGAAGAAACTGTCCTCTTTTGGGGATAAAACAGGTATTTGTGGGTGAAAAGTTCCTATATCCAGGGGGAAACCTGGTATTTCTTGGAGAAGATGTTCTACATTTGGGAGAAATCTGGCATTTCTGGAAGAAAATGTCCCATTTGGGGGATAAAACAGGTGTTTCTGGGTGAAAAGGTCCTATTTCAAGCGGGAAACCTGGTATTTCTTGGAGAAGATGTGATATATTTGGGAGAAATCTGGCATTTCTGGAAGAAAATGTCCTATTTGGAGGATAAAACAGGCATTTCTGGGTGAAAAGGTCCTATTTCAAGGGGGAAACCTGGTATTTCTTGGAGAAGATGTGATATATTTGGGAGAAATGTGGCCTTTCTGGAAGAAACTGTCCTATTTTGGGGATAAAACAGGTATTTCTGGGAGAAAAGGTCCTATTTCAAGGGGGAAACCTGGTATTTCTTGGAGAAGATGTTATATACTTGGGAGAAATCTGGCATTTCTGGAAGAAAATGTCCTATCTGGGGGAAGAAGGCTGGTATTTGTGGGAGAAAAGGTCCTATTTCAGGAGGAATCCTGGTATTTCTTGGAGAAGATGTGATATACTTGGGAGAAATCTGGCATTTCTGGAAGAAAATGCCCCATTTGGGGGATAAAACAGTCATTTCTTGGTGAAAAGTTCCTATTTCAAGGGGGAAACCTGGTATTTCTTGGAGAAGATGTGATATATTTGGGAGAAATCTGGCATTTCTGGAAGAAAATGTCCTATCAGGGGGATAAAACAGGCATTTCTGGGAGAAAAGGTCCTATTTCAAGGGGGAAACCTGGTATTTCTTGGAGAAGATGTGATCTATTTGGGAGAAATCTGGCATTTCTGGAAGAAAATGTCCTATTTGGGGGGAGAAGGCTGGTATTTGTGGGAGAAAAGGTCCTATTTCAGGAGGGAACCTGGTATTTCTTGGAGAAGATGTGATATATTTGGGAGAAATCTGGCATTTCTGGAAGAAAATGTCCTATTTGGGGGATAAAACAGGCATTTCTTGGTGAAAAGGTCCTATATCAGGAGGAATCCTGGTATTTCTTGGAGAAGATGTGATATATTTGGGAGAAATCTGGCATTTCTGGAAGAAAATGTCCTATTTTCGGGATAAAACAGGCATTTCCGGGTAAAAAGGTCCTATTTCAAGGGGGAAACCTGGTATTTCTTGGAAAAGATGTGATACATTTGGGAGAAATCTGGCTTTTCTGGAAGAAAATGTCCTATTTTGGGGATCAAACAGGTCTTTCTGGGTGAAAAGGTCCTATTTCAAGGGGGAAACCTGGTATTTCTTGGAGAAGATGTGATATATTCGGGAGAAATCTGGCATTTCTGGAAGAAAATGTCCCATTTGAAAGGAGAAGGCCTGTATTTGTGGGAGAAAAGGTCCTATTTGAAGGGGGAAACCTGGTATTTCTTGGAGAAGATGTGATATATTTGGGAGGAATCTGGAATTTCTGGAAGAAAATGTCCCATTTGAAAGGAGAAGGCTGGTATTTGTGGGTGAAAAGGTCCTATTTCAAGGGGGAAACCTGGTATTTCTTGGAGAAGATGTGATATATTTGGGAGAAATCTGGCATTTCTGGAAGAAAGTGTCCTATTTTGGAGATCAAACAGGCATTTCTGGGTGTAAAGGTCCTATTTCAAGGGGGAAACCTGGTATTTCTTGGAGAAGATGTGATATACTTGGGAGAAATCTGGCATTTCTGGAAGAAAATGTCCCATTTGGGAGGAGAAGGCTGGTATTTGTGGGTGAAAAGGTCCTATTTCAGGAGGAATCCTGGTATTTCTTGGAGAAGATGTGATATATTTGGGAGAAATCTGGCATTTCTGGAAGAAACTGTCCTATTTTGGGGATAAAACAGGTATTTGTGGGTGAAAAGGTCCTATTTCAAGCGGGAAACCTGGTATTTCTTGGAGAAGATGTGATATATTTGGGAGAAATCTGGCATTTCTGGAAGAACATGTCGCATTTGGGGGGAGAAGGCAGGTATTTGTGGGTGAAAAGGTCCTATTTCAAGGGGGAAACCTGGTATTTCTTGGAGAAGATGTGATATATTTGGGAGAAATCTGGCATTTCTGGAAGAACATGTCCTATTTGGGGGATAAAACAGGCATTTCTGGGTGAAAAGGTCCTATTTCAAGCGGGAAACCTGGTATTTCTTGGAGAAGATGTGATATATTTGGGAGAAATCTGGCATTTCTGGAAGAAAATGTCCTATTTGGGGGATAAAACAGGCATTTCTGGGTGAAAAGGTCCTATTTCAAGGGGGAAACCTGGTATTTCTTGGAGAAGATGTGATATATTTGGGAGAAATCTGGCATTTCTGGAAGAACATGTCGCATTTGGGGGGAGAAGGCAGGTATTTGTGGGTGAAAAGGTCCTATTTCAAGGGGGAAACCTGGTATTTCTTGGAGAAGATGTGATATATTTGGGAGAAATCTGGCATTTCTGGAAGAACATGTCGCATTTGGGGGGAGAAGGCAGGTATTTGTGGGTGAAAAGTTCCTATTTCCAGGGGGAAACCTGGTATTTCTTGGAGAAGATGTTCTACATTTGGGAGAAATCTGGCATTTCTGGAAGAAAATGTCCTATTTGGGGGATAAAACAGGCATTTCTGGGTGAAAAGGTCCTATTTCAAGCGGGAAACCTGGTATTTCTTGGAGAAGATGTGATATATTTGGGAGAAATCTGGCATTTCTGGAAGAAAATGTCCTATTTGGGGGATAAAACAGGCATTTCTGGGTGAAAAGGTCCTATTTCAAGGGGGAAACCTGGTATTTCTTGGAGAAGATGTGATACATTTGGGAGAAATCTGGCATTTCTGGAAGAAAATGTCCCATTTGAAAGGAGAAGGCTGGTATTTGTGGGAGAAAAGGTCCTATTTCAGGAGGAATCCCGGTATTTCTTGGAGAAGATGTGATATATTTGGGAGAAATCTGGCATTTCTGGAAGAGAATGTCCTATTTGGGGGATAAAACAGGCATTTCTGGGTGAAAAGGTCCTATTTCAAGGGGGAAACCTGGTATTTCTTGGAGAAGATGTGATATATTTGGGAGAAATCTGGCATTTCTGGAAGAAAATGTCCTATTTGGGGGATAAAACAGGCATTTCTGGGTGAAAAGGTCCTATTTCAAGGGGGAAACCTGGTATTTCTTGGAGAAGATGTGATATATTTGGGAGAAATCTGGCATTTCTGGAAGAAAATGTCCTATTTTGGGGATAAAACAGGTATTTGTGGGTGAAAAGGTCCTATTTCAAGGGGGAAACCTGGTATTTCTTGGAGAAGATGTGATATATTTGGGAGAAATCTGGCATTTCTGGAAGAAACTGTCCTCTTTTGGGGATAAAACAGGTATTTGTGGGTGAAAAGTTCTTATTTCCAGGGGGAAACCTGGTATTTCTTGGAGAAGATGTTCTACATTTGGGAGAAATCTGGCATTTCTGGAAGAGAATGTCCCATTTGGGGGATAAAACAGGCATTTCTGGGTGAAAAGGTCCTATTTCAAGGGGGAAACCTGGTATTTCTTGGAGAAGATGTGATATATTTGGGAGAAATCTGGCATTTCTGGAAGAACATGTCCTATTTGGGGGATAAAACAGGTATTTCTGGGTGAAAAGGTCCTATTTCAAGGGGGAAACCTGGTATTTCTTGGAGAAGATGTGATATATTTGGGAGAAATCTGGCATTTCTGGAAGAAAATGTCCCATTTGGGGGATAAAACAGGTATTTGTGGTAGAGAAGGTCCTATTTCAAGGGGGAAACCTGGTATTTCTTGGAGAAGATGTTATATACTTGGGAGAAATCTGGCATTTCTGGAAGAAAATGTCCTATTTGGGGGATAAAACAGGCATTTGTGGGTGAAAAGGTCCTATTTCAAGCGGGAAACCTGGTATTTCTTGGGGAAGATGTGATATATTTGGGAGAAATCTGGTATTTCTGGAAGAAAGTGTCCTATTTTGGGGATCAAACAGGCATTTCTGGGTGTAAAGGTCCTATTTCAAGGGGGAAACCTGGTATTTCTTGGAGAAGATGTGATATATTTGGGAGAAATCTGGCATTTCTGGATGAAAATGTCCTATTTGGGGGGAGAAGGCTGGTATTTGTGGGAGAAAAGGTCCTATTTCAGGAGGAATCCTGGTATTTCTTGGAGAAGATGTGATATATTTGGGAGAAATCTGGCATTTCTGGAAGAAAATGTCCTATTTGGGGGATAAAACAGGCATTTCTTGGTGAAAAGGTACTATTTCAGGAGGAATCCTGGTATTTCTTGGAGAAGATGTGATATATTTGGGAGAAATCTGGCATTTCTGGAAGAAAATGTCCTATTTTGGGGATCAAACAGGTCTTTCTGGGTGAAAAGGTCCTATTTCAAGGGGGAAACCTGGTATTTCTTGGAGAAGATGATATATATTTGGGAGAAATCTGGCATTTCTGGAAGAATATGTCCTATTTGGGGGATAAAACAGGCATTTCTGGGTGATAAGGTCCTATTTCAAGGGGGAAACCTGGTATTTCTTGGAGAAGATGTGATACATTTGGGAGAAATCTGGCATTTCTGGAAGAAAATGTCCCATTTGAAAGGAGAAGGCCTGTATTTGTGGGAGAAAAGGTCCTATTTGAAGGGGGAAACCTGGTATTTCTTGGAGAAGATGTGATATATTTGGGAGAAATCTGGCACTTCTGGAAGAAAATGTCCTATTTGGGGGATAAAACAGGCATTTGTGGGTGAAAAGGTCCTATTTCAAGGGGGAAACCTGGTATTTCTTGGAGAAGATGTGATATATTTGGGAGAAATCTGGCATTTCTGGAAGAAAATGTCCCATTTGGGAGGAGAAGGCTGGTATTTGTGGGTGAAAAGGTCCTATTTCAAGGGGGAAACCTGGTATTTCTTGGAGAAGATGTGATATATTTGGGAGAAATCTGGCATTTCTGGAAGAGAATGTCCTATTTTGGGGATTAAACAGGCATTTCTGGGTGAAAATGTCCTATTTCAAGGGGGAAACCTGGTATTTCTTGGAGAAGATGTGATATATTTGGGAGAAATCTGGCATTTCTGGAAGAACATATCCTATTTTGGGGATAAAACAGGCATTTCTGGGTGAAAAGGTCCTATTTCAAGCGGGAAACCTGGTATTTCTTGGAGAAGATGTGATATATTTGGGAGAAATCTGGCATTTCTGGAAGAAAATGTCCTATTTTGGGGATAAAACAGGCATTTCTGGGTGAAAAGGTCCTATTTCAAGGGGGAAACCTGGTATATCTTGGAGAAGATGTGATATATTTGGGAGAAATCTGGCATTTCTGGAAGAAAATGTCCTATTTGGGGGATAAAACAGGTATTTCTGGGTGAAAAGGTCCTATTTCAAGGGGGAAACCTGGTATTTCTTGGAGAAGATGTGATATATTTGGGAGAAATCTGGCATTTCTGGAAGAAAATGTCCCATTTGGGGGATAAAACAGGTGTTTCTGGGTGAAAAGGTCCTATTTCAAGCGGGAAACCTGGTATTTCTTGGAGAAGATGTGATATATTTGGGAGAAATCTGGCATTTCTGGAAGAGAATGTCCTATTTGGGGGATAAAACAGGCATTTCTGGGAGAAAAGGTCCTATTTCAAGCGGGAAACCTGGTATTTCTTGGAGAAGATGTGATATATTTGGGAGAAATCTGGCATTTCTGGAAGAAAATGTCCTATTTGGGGGATCAAACAGGTATTTGTGGGTGAAAAGGTCCTACTTCAAGCGGGAAACCTGGTATTTCTTGGAGAAGATGTGATACATTTGGGAGAAATCTGGCATTTCTGGAAGAAAATGTCCCATTTGGGGGATAAAACAGGTATTTGTGGGTGAAAAGTTCCTATTTCAAGGGGGAAACCTGGTATTTTTTGGAGAAGATGTGATATATTTGGGAGAAATCTGGCATTTCTGGAAGAAAATGTCCCATTTGGGGGATAAAACAGGTATTTGTGGGAGAGAAGGTCCTATTTCAAGGGGGAAACCTGGTATTTCTTGGAGAAGATGTGATATATTTGGGAGAAATCTGGCATTTCTGGAAGAAAATGTCCCATTTGAAAGGAGAAGGCCAGTATTTGTGGGAGAAAAGGTCCTATTTGAAGGGGGAAACCTGGTATTTCTTGGAGAAGATGTGATATATTTGGGAGAAATCTGGCATTTCTGGAAGAAAATGTCCTATTTGGGGGGAGAAGGCTGGTATTTGTGGGAGAAAAGGTCCTATTTCAGGAGGAATCCTGGTATTTCTTGGAGAAGATGTGATATATTTGGGAGAAATCTGGCATTTCTGGAAGAGAATGTCCTATTTTGGGGATTACACAGGCATTTCTGGGTGAAAAGGTCCTATTTCAAGGGGGAAACCTGGTATTTCTTGGAGAAGATGTGATATATTTGGGAGAAATCTGGCATTTCTGGAAGAAAATGTCCGGTTTTGGGGGATAAAACAGGCATTTCTGGGTGAAAAGGTCCTATTTCAAGCGGGAAACCTGGTATTTCTTGGAGAAGATGTGATATATTTGGGAGAAATCTGGCATTTCTGGAAGAAAATGTCCCATTTGGGGGATAAAACAGGTGTTTGTGGGTGAAAAGGTCCTATTTCAAGGGGGAAACCTGGTATTTCTTGGAGAAGATGTGATATATTTGGGAGAAATCTGGCATTTCTGGAAGAAAATGTCCTATTTTGGGGATAAAACAGGTATTTGTGGGTGAGAAGTTCCTATTTCCAGGGGGAAACCTGGTATTTCTTGGAGAAGATGTTCTACATTTGGGAGAAATCTGGCATTTCTGGAAGAGAATGTCCCATTTGGGGGATAAAACAGGCATTTCTGGGTGAAAAGGTCCTATTTCAAGGGGGAAACCTGGTATTTCTTGGAGAAGATGTGATATATTTGGGAGAAATCTGGCATTTCTGGAAGAAAATGTCCTATTTTGGGGATAAAACAGTCATTTCTTGGTAAAAAGGTCCTATTTCAAGCGGGAAACCTGGTATTTCTTGGAGAAGATGTTATATACTTGGGAGAAATCTGGCATTTCTGGAAGAAAATGTCCTATTTGGGGGATAAAACAGGCATTTCTGGTTGAAAATGTCCTATTTCAAGCGGGAAACCTGGTATTTCTTGGAGAAGATGTGATATATTTGGGAGAAATCTGGCATTTCTGGAAGAAAATGTCCTATTTGGGGGATAAAACAGGCATTTCTGGGTGAAAAGGTCCTATTTCAAGGGGGAAACCTGGTATTTCTTGGAGAAGATGTGATATATTTGGGAGAAATCTGGCATTTCTGGAAGAAAATGTCCTATTTGGGGGATAAAACAGGCATTTCTGGGTGAAAATGTCCTATTTCAAGCGGGAAACCTGGTATTTCTTGGAGATGATGTGATATATTTGGGAGAAATCTGGGATTTCTGGAAGAAAATGTCCTATTTGGGGGATTAAACAGGTATTTGTGGGTGAAAAGGTCCTATTTCAAGGGGGAAACCTGGTATTTCTTGGAGAAGATGTGATATATTTGGGAGAAATCTGGGATTTCTGGAAGAAAATGTCCCATTTGGGGGATAAAACAGGTAATTGTGGTAGAGAAGGTCCTATTTCAAGGGGGAAACCTGGTATTTCTTGGAGAAGATGTGATATATTTGGGAGAAATCTGGCATTTCTGGAAGAAAATGTCCCATTTGGGAGGAGAAGGCTGGTATTTGTGGGTGAAAAGGTCCTAATTCAAAGGGGAAACCTGGTATTTCTTGGAGAAGATGTTCTATATTTGGGAGAAATCTGGCATTTCTGGAATAAAATGTCCTATTTGGGGGATAATACAGGCATTTGCGGGTGAAAAGGTCCTATTTCAAGGAGGAATCCTGGTATTTCTTGGGGAAGATGTGATATATTTGGGAGAAATCTGGCATTTCTGGAAGAAAATGTCCTATTTCGGGGATAAAACAGGTGTTTCTGGGTGAAAAGGTCCTATTTCAAGGGGGAAACCTGGTATTTCTTGGAGAAGATGTGATATATTTGGGAGAAATCTGGCATTTCTGGAAGTAAATGTCCTATTTTGGGAATAAAACAGGTCTTTCTGGGTGAAAAGGTCCTATTTCAAGGGGGAAACCTGGTATTTCTTGGAGAAAATGTGATATATTTGGGAGAAATCTGGGATTTCTGGAAGAAAATGTCCTATTTTGGGGATAAAACAGGTATTTCTGGGTGAAAAGGTCCTATTTCAAGGGGGAAACCTGGTATTTCTTGGAGAAGATGTGATATATTTGGGAGAAATCTGGCATTTCTGGAAGAAAATGTCCCATTTCGGGGATAAAACAGGTGTTTCTGGGTGAAAAGGTCCTATTTCAAGGGGGAAACCTGGTATTTCTTGGAGAAGATGTGATATATTTGGGAGAAATCTGGCATTTCTGGAAGTAAATGTCCTATTTTGGGAATAAAACAGGTCTTTCTGGGTGAAAAGGTCCTATTTCAAGGGGGAATCCTGGTATTTCTTGGAGAAGATGTGATATATTTGGAGAAATCTGGCATTTCTCGAAGAAAATGTCCCATTTGGGGGATAAAACAGGTATTTGTGGTAGAGAAGGTCCTATTTCAAGGGGGAAACCTGGTATTTCTTGGAGAAGATGTGATATATTTGGGAGAAATCTGGCATTTCTGGAAGAAAACGTCCTATTTGGAGGATAAAACAGGCATTTCTGGGTGAAAAGGTCCTATTTCAGGAGGAAACCTGCTATTTCTTGGAGAAGATGTGATATATTTGGGAGAAATCTGGCATTTCTGGAAGAAAATGTCCTATTCTGGGGATAAAACAGGTATTTGTGGGAGAAAAGGTCCTATTTCAAGGGGGAAACCTGGTATTTCTTGGAGAAGATGTGATATATTTGGGAGAAATCTGGCATTTCTGGAAGAAAATGTCCTATTTGGAGGATAAAACAGGCATTTCTGGGTGAAAAGGTCCTATTTCAGGAGGAAACCTGCTATTTCTCGGAGAAGATGTGATATATTTGGGAGAAATGTGGCATTTCTGGAAGAAAATGTCCTATTCTGGGGATAAAACAGGTCTTTCTGGGTGAAAAGGTCCTATTTCAAGGGGGAAACCTGGTATTTCTTGGAGAAGATGTGATATATTTGGGAGAAATCTGGCATGTCTGGAAGAAAATGTCCCATTTGGGAGGAGAAGGTTGGTATTTGTGGGTGAAAAGGTCCTATTTCAGGAGGGAAACCTGGTATTTCTTGGAGAAGATGTGATATATTTGGGAGAAATCTGGCATTTCTGGAAGAAAATGTCCCATTTCGGGGATAAAACAGGTGTTTCTGGGTGAAAAGGTCCTATTTCAAGGGGGAAACCTGGTATTTCTTGGAGAAGATGTGATATATTTGGGAGAAATCTGGCATTTCTGGAAGAAAATGTCCTATTTTGGGAATAAAACAGGTCTTTCTGGGTGAAAAGGTCCTATTTCAAGGGGGAATCCTGGTATTTCTTGGAGAAGATGTGATATATTTGGAGAAATCTGGCATTTCTCGAAGAAAATGTCCCATTTGGGGGATAAAACAGGTATTTGTGGTAGAGAAGGTCCTATTTCAAGGGGGAAACCTGGTATTTCTTGGAGAAGATGTGATATATTTGGGAGAAATCTGGCATTTCTGGAAGAAAATGTCCTATTTGGGGGATAAAACAGGTATTTGTGGGTGAAAAGGTCCTATTTCAAGGGGGAAACCTGGTATTTCTTTGAGAAGATGTTATATACTTGGGAGAAATCTGGCATTTCTGGAAGAAAATGTCCTATTTGGGGGGAGAAGGCTGGTTTTAGTGGGAGAAAAGGTCCTATTTCAGGAGGAATCCTGGTATTTCTTGGGGAAGATGTGATATATTTGGGAGAAATCTGGCATTTCTGGAAGAAAATGTCCTATTTGGGGGATAGAACAGGTGTTTCTGGGTGAAAAGGTCCTATTTCAAGGGGGAAACCTGGTATTTCTTGGAGAAGATGTGATATATTTGGGAGAAATCTGGCATTTCTGGAAGAAAATGTCCCATTTGGGGGATAAAACAGGTATTTGTGGTAGAGAAGGTCCTATTTCAAGGGGGAAACCTGGTATTTCTTTGAGAAGATGTGATATATTTGGGAGAAATCTGGCATTTCTGGAAGAAAATGTCCTATTTGGGGGATAAAACAGGCATTTCTGGGTGAAAAGGTCCTATTTCAAGGAGGAATCCAGGTATTTCTTGGAGAAGATGTGAGATATTTGGGAGAAATCTGGCATTTCTGGAAGAAAATGTCCCATTTGGGGGATAAAACAGGTATTTGTGGTAGAGAAGGTCCTATTTCAAGGGGGAAACCTGGTATTTCTTGGAGAAGATGTGATATATTTGGGAGAAATCTGGCATTTCTGGAAGAAAATGTCCTATTTGGGGGATAGAACAGGCATTTCTGGGTGAAGAGGTCCTATTTCAAGGGGGAAACCTGGTATTTCTTGGAGAAGATGTGATATATTTGGGAGAAATCTGGCATTTCTGGAAGAAAATGTCCCATTTGGGGGATAAAACAGGTATTTGTGGGTGAAGAGGTCCTATTTCAAGGGGGAAACCTGGTATTTCTTGGAGAAGATGAGATATATTTGGGAGAAATCTGGCATTTCTGGAAGAAAATGTCCTATTTGGGGGGAGAAAGCTGGTATTTCTGGGAGAAAAGGTAATATTTCAGGAGGAATCCAGGTATTTCTTGGAGAAGATGTGATATATTTGGGAGAAATCTGGCATTTCTGGAAGAAAATGTCCTATTTGGGGGGAGAAGGCTGGTTTTAGTGGGAGAAAAGGTCCTATTTCAGGAGGAATCCTGGTATTTCTTGGGGAAGATGTGATATATTTGGGAGAAATCTGGCATTTCTGGAAGAAAATGTCCTATTTGGGGGATAGAACAGGTGTTTCTGGGTGAAAAGGTCCTACTTCAAGGGGGAAACCTGGTATTTCTTGGAGAAGATGTGATATATTTGGGAGAAATCTGGCATTTCTGGAAGAAAATGTCCTATCTGGGGGATAAAACAGGCATTTCTGGGTGAAAAGGTCCTATTTCAAGGGGGAAACCTGGTATTTCTTGGAGAAGATGTGATATATTTGGGAGAAATCTGGCATTTCTGGAAGAAAATGTCCCATTTGGGGGATAAAACAGGTATTTGTGGTAGAGAAGGTCCTATTTCAAGGGGGAAACCTGGTATTTCTTTGAGAAGATGTGATATATTTGGGAGAAATCTGGCATTTCTGGAAGAAAATGTCCTATTTGGGGGATAAAACAGGCATTTCTGGGTGAAAAGGTCCTATTTCAAGGAGGAATCCAGGTATTTCTTGGAGAAGATGTGATATATTTGGGAGAAATCTGGCATTTCTGGAAGAAAATGTCCCATTTGGGGGATAAAACAGGTATTT
The DNA here is from genome assembly GCA_030408155.1 of Lophura swinhoii. NCBI lineage: Eukaryota > Metazoa > Chordata > Aves > Galliformes > Phasianidae > Lophura > Lophura swinhoii. Next base: position 286,150 of record CM059462.1, on the reverse strand, counting down.
GTGGTAGAGAAGGTCCTATTTCAAGGGGGAAACCTGGTATTTCTTGGAGAAGATGTGATATATTTGGGAGAAATCTGGCATTTCTGGAAGAAAATGTCCTATTTTGGGGATAAAACAGGTATTTGTGGGTGAAAAGGTCCTATTTCAGGAGGAATCCTGGTATTTCTTGGAGAAGATGTGATATATTTGGGAGAAATCTGGCATTTCTGGAAGAATATGTCCTATTTTGGGGATAAAACAGGTATTTGTGGGTGAAAAGGTTCTATTTCAAGGGGGAAACCTGGTATTTCTTGGAGAAGATGTGATACATTTGGGAGAAATCTGGCATTTCTGGAAGAAAATGTCCTATCTGGGGGATAAAACAGGTGTTTCTGGGTGAAAAGGTCCTATTTGAAGGGGGAAACCTGGTATTTCTTGGAGAAGATGTGATATATTTGGGAGAAATCTGGCATTTCTGGACGAAAATGTCCCATTTGAGGGGAGAAGGCTGGTATTTGTGGGTGAAAAGGTCCTTTTTCAAGGGGGAAACCTGGTATTTCTTGGAGAAGATGTGATATATTTGGGAGAAATCTGGCATTTCTGGAAGAAAATGTCCTATTTGGGGGATAAAACAGGTATTTGTGGGAGAAAAGGTCCTATTTCAAGGGGGAAACCTGGTATTTCTTGGAGAAGATGTGATATATTTGGGAGAAATCTGGCATTTCTGGAAGAAAATGTCCTATTTGGAGGATAAAACAGGCATTTCTGGGTGAAAAGGTCCTATTTCAGGAGGAAACCTGCTATTTCTCGGAGAAGATGTGATATATTTGGGAGAAATGTGGCATTTCTGGAAGAAAATGTCCTATTCTGGGGATAAAACAGGTCTTTCTGGGTGAAAAGGTCCTATTTCAAGGGGGAAACCTGGTATTTCTTGGAGAAGATGTGATATATTTGGGAGAAATCTGGCATGTCTGGAAGAAAATGTCCCATTTGGGAGGAGAAGGTTGGTATTTGTGGGTGAAAAGGTCCTATTTCAGGAGGGAAACCTGGTATTTCTTGGAGAAGATGTGATATATTTGGGAGAAATCTGGCATTTCTGGAAGAAAATGTCCTATTTGGGGGATAAAACAGGTATTTGTGGGTGAAAAGGTCCTATTTCAAGGGGGAAACCTGGTATTTCTTGGAGAAGATGTGATATATTTGGGAGAAATCTGGGATTTCTGGAAGAAAATGTCCTATTTTGGGGATAAAACAGGTATTTCTGGGTGAAAAGGTCCTATTTCAAGGGGGAAACCTGGTATTTCTTGGAGAAGATGTGATATATTTGGGAGAAATCTGGCATTTCTGGAAGAAAATGTCCCATTTCGGGGATAAAACAGGTGTTTCTGGGTGAAAAGGTCCTATTTCAAGGGGGAAACCTGGTATTTCTTGGAGAAGATGTGATATATTTGGGAGAAATCTGGCATTTCTGGAAGAAAATGTCCTATTTTGGGAATAAAACAGGTCTTTCTGGGTGAAAAGGTCCTATTTCAAGGGGGAATCCTGGTATTTCTTGGAGAAGATGTGATATATTTGGAGAAATCTGGCATTTCTCGAAGAAAATGTCCCATTTGGGGGATAAAACAGGTATTTGTGGTAGAGAAGGTCCTATTTCAAGGGGGAAACCTGGTATTTCTTGGAGAAGATGTGATATATTTGGGAGAAATCTGGCATTTCTGGAAGAAAATGTCCTATTTGGGGGATAAAACAGGTATTTGTGGGTGAAAAGGTCCTATTTCAAGGGGGAAACCTGGTATTTCTTTGAGAAGATGTTATATACTTGGGAGAAATCTGGCATTTCTGGAAGAAAATGTCCTATTTGGGGGGAGAAGGCTGGTTTTAGTGGGAGAAAAGGTCCTATTTCAGGAGGAATCCTGGTATTTCTTGGGGAAGATGTGATATATTTGGGAGAAATCTGGCATTTCTGGAAGAAAATGTCCTATTTGGGGGATAGAACAGGTGTTTCTGGGTGAAAAGGTCCTATTTCAAGGGGGAAACCTGGTATTTCTTGGAGAAGATGTGATATATTTGGGAGAAATCTGGCATTTCTGGAAGAAAATGTCCCATTTGGGGGATAAAACAGGTATTTGTGGTAGAGAAGGTCCTATTTCAAGGGGGAAACCTGGTATTTCTTTGAGAAGATGTGATATATTTGGGAGAAATCTGGCATTTCTGGAAGAAAATGTCCTATTTGGGGGATAAAACAGGCATTTCTGGGTGAAAAGGTCCTATTTCAAGGAGGAATCCAGGTATTTCTTGGAGAAGATGTGAGATATTTGGGAGAAATCTGGCATTTCTGGAAGAAAATGTCCCATTTGGGGGATAAAACAGGTATTTGTGGTAGAGAAGGTCCTATTTCAAGGGGGAAACCTGGTATTTCTTGGAGAAGATGTGATATATTTGGGAGAAATCTGGCATTTCTGGAAGAAAATGTCCTATTTGGGGGATAGAACAGGCATTTCTGGGTGAAGAGGTCCTATTTCAAGGGGGAAACCTGGTATTTCTTGGAGAAGATGTGATATATTTGGGAGAAATCTGGCATTTCTGGAAGAAAATGTCCCATTTGGGGGATAAAACAGGTATTTGTGGTAGAGAAGGTCCTATTTCAAGGGGGAAACCTGGTATTTCTTTGAGAAGATGTGATATATTTGGGAGAAATCTGGCATTTCTGGAAGAAAATGTCCTATTTGGGGGATAAAACAGGCATTTCTGGGTGAAAAGGTCCTATTTCAAGGAGGAATCCAGGTATTTCTTGGAGAAGATGTGATATATTTGGGAGAAATCTGGCATTTCTGGAAGAAAATGTCCCATTTGGGGGATAAAACAGGTATTTGTGGTAGAGAAGGTCCTATTTCAAGGGGGAAACCTGGTATTTCTTGGAGAAGATGTGATATATTTGGGAGAAATCTGGCATTTCTGGAAGAAAATGTCCTATTTTGGGGATAAAACAGGTATTTGTGGGTGAAAAGGTCCTATTTCAGGAGGAATCCTGGTATTTCTTGGAGAAGATGTGATATATTTGGGAGAAATCTGGCATTTCTGGACGAAAATGTCCCATTTGAGGGGAGAAGGCTGGTATTTGTGGGTGAAAAGGTCCTTTTTCAAGGGGGAAACCTGGTATTTCTTGGAGAAGATGTGATATATTTGGGAGAAATCTGGCATTTCTGGAAGAAAATGTCCTATTTGGGGGATAAAACAGGTATTTGTGGGAGAAAAGGTCCTATTTCAAGGGGGAAACCTGGTATTTCTTGGAGAAGATGTGATATATTTGGGAGAAATCTGGCATTTCTGGAAGAAAATGTCCTATTTGGAGGATAAAACAGGCATTTCTGGGTGAAAAGGTCCTATTTCAGGAGGAAACCTGCTATTTCTTGGAGAAGATGTGATATATTTGGGAGAAATCTGGCATTTCTGGAAGAAAATGTCCTATTCTGGGGATAAAACAGGTATTTGTGGGAGAAAAGGTCCTATTTCAAGGGGGAAACCTGGTATTTCTTGGAGAAGATGTGATATATTTGGGAGAAATCTGGCATTTCTGGAAGAAAATGTCCTATTTGGAGGATAAAACAGGCATTTCTGGGTGAAAAGGTCCTATTTCAAGGGGGAAACCTGCTATTTCTTGGAGAAGATGTGATATATTTGGGAGAAATGTGGCATTTCTGGAAGAAAATGTCCTATTCTGGGGATAAAACAGGTCTTTCTGGGTGAAAAGGTCCTATTTCAAGGGGGAAACCTGGTATTTCTTGGAGAAGATGTGATATATTTGGGAGAAATCTGGCATGTCTGGAAGAAAATGTCCCATTTGGGAGGAGAAGGTTGGTATTTGTGGGTGAAAAGGTCCTATTTCAGGAGGGAAACCTGGTATTTCTTGGAGAAGATGTGATATATTTGGGAGAAATCTGGCATTTCTGGAAGAAAATGTCCTATTTGGGGGATAAAACAGGTATTTGTGGGTGAAAAGGTCCTATTTCAAGGGGGAAACCTGGTATTTCTTGGAGAAGATGTGATATATTTGGGAGAAATCTGGGATTTCTGGAAGAAAATGTCCCATTTGGGGGATAAAACAGGTCTTTCTGGGTGAAAAGGTCCTATTTCAAGGGGGAAACCTGGTATTTCTTGGAGAAGATGTGATATATTTGGGAGAAATCTGGGATTTCTGGAAGAAAATGTCCTGTTTTGGGGATAAAACAGGTATTTCTGGGTGAAAAGGTCCTATTTCAAGGGGGAAACCTGGTATTTCTTGGAGAAGATGTGATATATTTGGGAGAAATCTGGCATTTCTGGAAGAAAATGTCCCATTTCGGGGATAAAACAGGTGTTTCTGGGTGAAAAGGTCCTATTTCAAGGGGGAAACCTGGTATTTCTTGGAGAAGATGTGATATATTTGGGAGAAATCTGGCATTTCTGGAAGTAAATGTCCTATTTTGGGAATAAAACAGGTCTTTCTGGGTGAAAAGGTCCTATTTCAAGGGGGAATCCTGGTATTTCTTGGAGAAGATGTGATATATTTGGAGAAATCTGGCATTTCTCGAAGAAAATGTCCCATTTGGGGGATAAAACAGGTATTTGTGGTAGAGAAGGTCCTATTTCAAGGGGGAAACCTGGTATTTCTTGGAGAAGATGTGATATATTTGGGAGAAATCTGGCATTTCTGGAAGAAAATGTCCTATTTGGGGGATAAAACAGGTATTTGTGGGTGAAAAGGTCCTATTTCAAGGGGGAAACCTGGTATTTCTTTGAGAAGATGTTATATACTTGGGAGAAATCTGGCATTTCTGGAAGAAAATGTCCTATTTGGGAGGAGAAGGCTGGTTTTAGTGGGAGAAAAGGTCCTACTTCAGGAGGAATCCTGGTATTTCTTGGGGAAGATGTGATATATTTGGGAGAAATCTGGCATTTCTGGAAGAAAATGTCCTATTTGGGGGATAGAACAGGTGTTTCTGGGTGAAAAGGTCCTATTTCAAGGGGGAAACCTGGTATTTCTTGGAGAAGATGTGATATATTTGGGAGAAATCTGGCATTTCTGGAAGAAAATGTCCTATCTGGGGGATAAAACAGGCATTTCTGGGTGAAGAGGTCCTATTTCAAGGGGGAAACCTGGTATTTCTTGGAAAAGATGTGATATATTTGGGAGAAATCTGGCATTTCTGGACGAAAATGTCCCATTTGAGGGGAGAAGGCTGGTATTTGTGGGTGAAAAGGTCCTTTTTCAAGGGGGAAACCTGGTATTTCTTGGAGAAGATGTGATATATTTGGGAGAAATCTGGCATTTCTGGAAGAAAATGTCCTATTTGGGGGATAAAACAGGTATTTGTGGGAGAAAAGGTCCTATTTCAAGGGGGAAACCTGGTATTTCTTGGAGAAGATGTGATATATTTGGGAGAAATCTGGCATTTCTGGAAGAAAATGTCCTATTTGGAGGATAAAACAGGCATTTCTGGGTGAAAAGGTCCTATTTCAGGAGGAAACCTGCTATTTCTTGGAGAAGATGTGATATATTTGGGAGAAATCTGGCATTTCTGGAAGAAAATGTCCTATTCTGGGGATAAAACAGGTATTTGTGGGAGAAAAGGTCCTATTTCAAGGGGGAAACCTGGTATTTCTTGGAGAAGATGTGATATATTTGGGAGAAATCTGGCATTTCTGGAAGAAAATGTCCTATTTGGAGGATAAAACAGGCATTTCTGGGTGAAAAGGTCCTATTTCAGGAGGAAACCTGCTATTTCTTGGAGAAGATGTGATATATTTGGGAGAAATGTGGCATTTCTGGAAGAAAATGTCCTATTCTGGGGATAAAACAGGTCTTTCTGGGTGAAAAGGTCCTATTTCAAGGGGGAAACCTGGTATTTCTTGGAGAAGATGTGATATATTTGGGAGAAATCTGGCATGTCTGGAAGAAAATGTCCCATTTGGGAGGAGAAGGTTGGTATTTGTGGGTGAAAAGGTCCTATTTCAGGAGGGAAACCTGGTATTTCTTGGAGAAGATGTGATATATTTGGGAGAAATCTGGCATTTCTGGAAGAAAATGTCCTATTTGGGGGATAAAACAGGTATTTGTGGGTGAAAAGGTCCTATTTCAAGGGGGAAACCTGGTATTTCTTGGAGAAGATGTGATATATTTGGGAGAAATCTGGGATTTCTGGAAGAAAATGTCCCATTTGGGGGATAAAACAGGTGTTTCTGGGTGAAAAGGTCCTATTTCAAGGGGGAAACCTGGTATTTCTTGGAGAAGATGTGATATATTTGGGAGAAATCTGGGATTTCTGGAAGAAAATGTCCTATTTTGGGGATAAAACAGGTATTTCTGGGTGAAAAGGTCCTATTTCAAGGGGGAAACCTGGTATTTCTTGGAGAAGATGTGATATATTTGGGAGAAATCTGGCATTTCTGGAAGAAAATGTCCCATTTCGGGGATAAAACAGGTGTTTCTGGGTGAAAAGGTCCTATTTCAAGGGGGAAACCTGGTATTTCTTGGAGAAGATGTGATATATTTGGGAGAAATCTGGCATTTCTGGAAGTAAATGTCCTATTTTGGGAATAAAACAGGTCTTTCTGGGTGAAAAGGTCCTATTTCAAGGGGGAATCCTGGTATTTCTTGGAGAAGATGTGATATATTTGGAGAAATCTGGCATTTCTCGAAGAAAATGTCCCATTTGGGGGATAAAACAGGTATTTGTGGTAGAGAAGGTCCTATTTCAAGGGGGAAACCTGGTATTTCTTGGAGAAGATGTGATATATTTGGGAGAAATCTGGCATTTCTGGAAGAAAATGTCCTATTTGGGGGATAAAACAGGTATTTGTGGGTGAAAAGGTCCTATTTCAAGGGGGAAACCTGGTATTTCTTTGAGAAGATGTTATATACTTGGGAGAAATCTGGCATTTCTGGAAGAAAATGTCCTATTTGGGGGGAGAAGGCTGGTTTTAGTGGGAGAAAAGGTCCTATTTCAGGAGGAATCCTGGTATTTCTTGGGGAAGATGTGATATATTTGGGAGAAATCTGGCATTTCTGGAAGAAAATGTCCTATTTGGGGGATAGAACAGGTGTTTCTGGGTGAAAAGGTCCTATTTCAAGGGGGAAACCTGGTATTTCTTGGAGAAGATGTGATATATTTGGGAGAAATCTGGCATTTCTGGAAGAAAATGTCCTATCTGGGGGATAAAACAGGCATTTCTGGGTGAAGAGGTCCTATTTCAAGGGGGAAACCTGGTATTTCTTGGAGAAGATGTGATATATTTGGGAGAAATCTGGCATTTCTGGAAGAAAATGTCCCATTTGGGGGATAAAACAGGTATTTGTGGTAGAGAAGGTCCTATTTCAAGGGGGAAACCTGGTATTTCTTGGAGAAGATGTGATATATTTGGGAGAAATCTGGCATTTCTGGAAGAAAATGTCCCATTTGGGGGATAAAACAGGTATTTGTGGTAGAGAAGGTCCTATTTCAAGGGGGAAACCTGGTATTTCTTTGAGAAGATGTGATATATTTGGGAGAAATCTGGCATTTCTGGAAGAAAATGTCCTATTTGGGGGATAAAACAGGCATTTCTGGGTGAAGAGGTCCTATTTCAAGGGGGAAACCTGGTATTTCTTGGAGAAGATGTGATATATTTGGGAGAAATCTGGCATTTCTGGAAGAAAATGTCCCATTTGGGGGATAAAACAGGTATTTGTGGTAGAGAAGGTCCTATTTCAAGGGGGAAACCTGGTATTTCTTTGAGAAGATGTGATATATTTGGGAGAAATCTGGCATTTCTGGAAGAAAGTGTCCTATTTTAGGGATAAAACATGTGTTTCTGGGTGAAAAGGTCCTATTTCAAGGGGGAAACCTGGTATTTCTTGGGGAAGATGTGATATTTGGGAGAAATCTGGCATTTCTGGAAGAAAGTGTCCTATTTTGGGGATTAAACAGGCATTTCTGGGTGTAAAGGTCCTATTTCAAGGGGGAAACCTGGTATTTCTTGGAGAAGTTGTGATATATTTGGGAGAAATCTGGCATTTCTGGAATAAAATGTCCTATTTGGGGGATAAAACAGGTATTTCTGGGAGAAAAGGTCCTATTTCAAGGGGGAAACCTGGTATTTCATGGGGAAGATGTGATATATTTGGGAGAAATCTGGCATTTCTGGAAGAATATGTCCTATATTGGGGATAAAACAGGTATTTGTGGGTGAAAAGGTTCTATTTCAAGGGGGAAACCTGGTATTTCTTGGAGAAGATGTGATACATTTGGGAGAAATCTGGCATTTCTGGAAGAAAATGTCCTATCTGGGGGATAAAACAGGTGTTTCTGGGTGAAAAGGTCCTATTTGAAGGGGGAAACCTGGTATTTCTTGGAGAAGATGTGATATATTTGGGAGAAATCTGGCATTTCTGGAAGAAAATGTCCTATTTGGAGGATAAAACAGGCATTTCTGGGTGAAAAGGTCCTATTTCAGGAGGAAACCTGCTATTTCTTGGAGAAGATGTGATATATTTGGGAGAAATGTGGCATTTCTGGAAGAAAATGTCCTATTCTGGGGATAAAACAGGTGTTTCTGGGTGAAAAGGTCCTATTTCAAGGGGGAAACCTGGTATTTCTTGGAGAAGATGTGATATATTTGGGAGAAATCTGGCATGTCTGGAAGAAAATGTCCCATTTGGGAGGAGAAGGTTGGTATTTGTGGGTGAAAAGGTCCTATTTCAGGAGGGAAACCTGGTATTTCTTGGAGAAGATGTGATATATTTGGGAGAAATCTGGCATTTCTGGAAGAAAATGTCCTATTTGGGGGATAAAACAGGTATTTGTGGGTGAAAAGGTCCTATTTCAAGGGGGAAACCTGGTATTTCTTGGAGAAGATGTGATATATTTGGGAGAAATCTGGGATTTCTGGAAGAAAATGTCCCATTTGGGGGATAAAACAGGTGTTTCTGGGTGAAAAGGTCCTATTTCAAGGGGGAAACCTGGTATTTCTTGGAGAAGATGTGATATATTTGGGAGAAATCTGGGATTTCTGGAAGAAAATGTCCTATTTTGGGGATAAAACAGGTATTTCTGGGTGAAAAGGTCCTATTTCAAGGGGGAAACCTGGTATTTCTTGGAGAAGATGTGATATATTTGGGAGAAATCTGGCATTTCTGGAAGAAAATGTCCCATTTCGGGGATAAAACAGGTGTTTCTGGGTGAAAAGGTCCTATTTCAAGGGGGAAACCTGGTATTTCTTGGAGAAGATGTGATATATTTGGGAGAAATCTGGCATTTCTGGAAGTAAATGTCCTATTTTGGGAATAAAACAGGTCTTTCTGGGTGAAAAGGTCCTATTTCAAGGGGGAATCCTGGTATTTCTTGGAGAAGATGTGATATATTTGGAGAAATCTGGCATTTCTCGAAGAAAATGTCCCATTTGGGGGATAAAACAGGTATTTGTGGTAGAGAAGGTCCTATTTCAAGGGGGAAACCTGGTATTTCTTGGAGAAGATGTGATATATTTGGGAGAAATCTGGCATTTCTGGAAGAAAATGTCCTATTTGGGGATAAAACAGGTATTTGTGGGTGAAAAGGTCCTATTTCAAGGGGGAAACCTGGTATTTCTTTGAGAAGATGTTATATACTTGGGAGAAATCTGGCATTTCTGGAAGAAAATGTCCTATTTGGGGGGAGAAGGCTGGTTTTAGTGGGAGAAAAGGTCCTATTTCAGGAGGAATCCTGGTATTTCTTGGGGAAGATGTGATATATTTGGGAGAAATCTGGCATTTCTGGAAGAAAATGTCCTATTTGGGGGATAGAACAGGTGTTTCTGGGTGAAAAGGTCCTATTTCAAGGGGGAAACCTGGTATTTCTTGGAGAAGATGTGATATATTTGGGAGAAATCTGGCATTTCTGGAAGAAAATGTCCTATCTGGGGGATAAAACAGGCATTTCTGGGTGAAGAGGTCCTATTTCAAGGGGGAAACCTGGTATTTCTTGGAGAAGATGTGATATATTTGGGAGAAATCTGGCATTTCTGGAAGAAAATGTCCCATTTGGGGGATAAAACAGGTATTTGTGGTAGAGAAGGTCCTATTTCAAGGGGGAAACCTGGTATTTCTTGGAGAAGATGTGATATATTTGGGAGAAATCTGGCATTTCTGGAAGAAAATGTCCTATTTGGGGGATAAAACAGGTATTTGTGGTAGAGAAGGTCCTATTTCAAGGGGGAAACCTGGTATTTCTTTGAGAAGATGTGATATATTTGGGAGAAATCTGGCATTTCTGGAAGAAAATGTCCTATTTGGGGGATAAAACAGGCATTTCTGGGTGAAGAGGTCCTATTTCAAGGGGGAAACCTGGTATTTCTTGGAGAAGATGTGATATATTTGGGAGAAATCTGGCATTTCTGGAAGAAAATGTCCCATTTGGGGGATAAAACAGGTATTTGTGGTAGAGAAGGTCCTATTTCAAGGGGGAAACCTGGTATTTCTTTGAGAAGATGTGATATATTTGGGAGAAATCTGGCATTTCTGGAAGAAAGTGTCCTATTTTAGGGATAAAACATGTGTTTCTGGGTGAAAAGGTCCTATTTCAAGGGGGAAACCTGGTATTTCTTGGGGAAGATGTGATATTTGGGAGAAATCTGGCATTTCTGGAAGAAAGTGTCCTATTTTGGGGATTAAACAGGCATTTCTGGGTGTAAAGGTCCTATTTCAAGGGGGAAACCTGGTATTTCTTGGAGAAGTTGTGATATATTTGGGAGAAATCTGGCATTTCTGGAATAAAATGTCCTATTTGGGGGATAAAACAGGTATTTCTGGGAGAAAAGGTCCTATTTCAAGGGGGAAACCTGGTATTTCATGGGGAAGATGTGATATATTTGGGAGAAATCTGGCATTTCTGGAAGAATATGTCCTATATTGGGGATAAAACAGGTATTTGTGGGTGAAAAGGTTCTATTTCAAGGGGGAAACCTGGTATTTCTTGGAGAAGATGTGATACATTTGGGAGAAATCTGGCATTTCTGGAAGAAAATGTCCTATCTGGGGGATAAAACAGGTGTTTCTGGGTGAAAAGGTCCTATTTGAAGGGGGAAACCTGGTATTTCTTGGAGAAGATGTGATATATTTGGGAGAAATCTGGCATTTCTGGACGAAAATGTCCCATTTGAGGGGAGAAGGCTGGTATTTGTGGGTGAAAAGGTCCTTTTTCAAGGGGGAAACCTGGTATTTCTTGGAGAAGATGTGATATATTTGGGAGAAATCTGGCATTTCTGGAAGAAAATGTCCTATTTGGGGGATAAAACAGGTATTTGTGGGAGAAAAGGTCCTATTTCAAGGGGGAAACCTGGTATTTCTTGGAGAAGATGTGATATATTTGGGAGAAATCTGGCATTTCTGGAAGAAAATGTCCTATTTGGAGGATAAAACAGGCATTTCTGGGTGAAAAGGTCCTATTTCAGGAGGAAACCTGCTATTTCTTGGAGAAGATGTGATATATTTGGGAGAAATCTGGCATTTCTGGAAGAAAATGTCCTATTCTGGGGATAAAACAGGTATTTGTGGGAGAAAAGGTCCTATTTCAAGGGGGAAACCTGGTATTTCTTGGAGAAGATGTGATATATTTGGGAGAAATCTGGCATTTCTGGAAGAAAATGTCCTATTTGGAGGATAAAACAGGCATTTCTGGGTGAAAAGGTCCTATTTCAGGAGGAAACCTGCTATTTCTTGGAGAAGATGTGATATATTTGGGAGAAATGTGGCATTTCTGGAAGAAAATGTCCTATTCTGGGGATAAAACAGGTCTTTCTGGGTGAAAAGGTCCTATTTCAAGGGGGAAACCTGGTATTTCTTGGAGAAGATGTGATATATTTGGGAGAAATCTGGCATGTCTGGAAGAAAATGTCCCATTTGGGAGGAGAAGGTTGGTATTTGTGGGTGAAAAGGTCCTATTTCAGGAGGGAAACCTGGTATTTCTTGGAGAAGATGTGATATATTTGGGAGAAATCTGGCATTTCTGGAAGAAAATGTCCTATTTGGGGGATAAAACAGGTATTTGTGGGTGAAAAGGTCCTATTTCAAGGGGGAAACCTGGTATTTCTTGGAGAAGATGTGATATATTTGGGAGAAATCTGGGATTTCTGGAAGAAAATGTCCTATTTTGGGGATAAAACAGGTATTTCTGGGTGAAAAGGTCCTATTTCAAGGGGGAAACCTGGTATTTCTTGGAGAAGATGTGATATATTTGGGAGAAATCTGGCATTTCTGGAAGAAAATGTCCCATTTCGGGGATAAAACAGGTGTTTCTGGGTGAAAAGGTCCTATTTCAAGGGGGAAACCTGGTATTTCTTGGAGAAGATGTGATATATTTGGGAGAAATCTGGCATTTCTGGAAGTAAATGTCCTATTTTGGGAATAAAACAGGTCTTTCTGGGTGAAAAGGTCCTATTTCAAGGGGGAATCCTGGTATTTCTTGGAGAAGATGTGATATATTTGGAGAAATCTGGCATTTCTCGAAGAAAATGTCCCATTTGGGGGATAAAACAGGTATTTGTGGTAGAGAAGGTCCTATTTCAAGGGGGAAACCTGGTATTTCTTGGAGAAGATGTGATATATTTGGGAGAAATCTGGCATTTCTGGAAGAAAATGTCCTATTTGGGGGATAAAACAGGTATTTGTGGGTGAAAAGGTCCTATTTCAAGGGGGAAACCTGGTATTTCTTTGAGAAGATGTTATATACTTGGGAGAAATCTGGCATTTCTGGAAGAAAATGTCCTATTTGGGGGGAGAAGGCTGGTTTTAGTGGGAGAAAAGGTCCTATTTCAGGAGGAATCCTGGTATTTCTTGGGGAAGATGTGATATATTTGGGAGAAATCTGGCATTTCTGGAAGAAAATGTCCTATTTGGGGGATAAAACAGGCATTTCTGGGTGAAGAGGTCCTATTTCAAGGGGGAAACCTGGTATTTCTTGGAGAAGATGTGATATATTTGGGAGAAATCTGGCATTTCTGGAAGAAAATGTCCTATCTGGGGGATAAAACAGGCATTTCTGGGTGAAGAGGTCCTATTTCAAGGGGGAAACCTGGTATTTCTTGGAGAAGATGTGATATATTTGGGAGAAATCTGGCATTTCTGGAAGAAAATGTCCCATTTGGGGGATAAAACAGGTATTTGTGGTAGAGAAGGTCCTATTTCAAGGGGGAAACCTGGTATTTCTTGGAGAAGATGTGATATATTTGGGAGAAATCTGGCATTTCTGGAAGAAAATGTCCCATTTGGGGGATAAAACAGGTATTTGTGGTAGAGAAGGTCCTATTTCAAGGGGGAAACCTGGTATTTCTTTGAGAAGATGTGATATATTTGGGAGAAATCTGGCATTTCTGGAAGAAAATGTCCTATTTGGGGGATAAAACAGGCATTTCTGGGTGAAAAGGTCCTATTTCAAGGAGGAATCCTGGTATTTCTTGGAGAAGATGTTATATACTTGGGAGAAATCTGGCATTTCTGGAAGAAAATGTCCCATTTGGGAGGAGAAGGCTGGTATTTGTGGGTGAAAAGGTCCTAAATCAAAGGGGAAACCTGGTATTTCTTGGAGAAGATGTGATATATTTGGGAGAAATGTGGCATTTCTGGAAGAAAGTGTCCTATTTTAGGGATAAAACATGTGTTTCTGGGTGAAAAGGTCCTATTTCAAGGGGGAAACCTGGTATTTCTTGGGGAAGATGTGATATTTGGGAGAAATCTGGCATTTCTGGAAGAAAGTGTCCTATTTTGGGGATTAAACAGGCATTTCTGGGTGTAAAGGTCCTATTTCAAGGGGGAAACCTGGTATTTCTTGGAGAAGATGTGATATATTTGGGAGAAATCTGGCATTTCTGGAATAAAATGTCCTATTTGGGGGATAAAACAGGTATTTCTGGGAGAAAAGGTCCTATTTCAAGGGGGAAACCTGGTATTTCTTGGGGAAGATGTGATATATTTGGGAGAAATGTGGCATTTCTGGAAGAAAATGTCCTATTTGGGGGGAGAAAGCTGGTATTTCTGGGAGAAAAGGTAATATTTCAGGAGGAATCCAGGTATTTCTTGGAGAAGATGTGATATATTTGGGAGAAATCTGGCATTTCTGGAAGAAAATGTCCCATTTGGGGGATAAAACAGGTATTTGTGGTAGAGAAGGTCCTATTTCAAGGGGGAAACCTGGTATTTCTTGGAGAAGATGTGATATATTTGGGAGAAATCTGGCATTTCTGGAAGAAAATGTCCTATTTTGGGGATAAAACAGGTATTTGTGGGTGAAAAGGTCCTATTTCAGGAGGAATCCTGGTATTTCTTGGAGAAGATGTGATATATTTGGGAGAAATCTGGCATTTCTGGAAGAATATGTCCTATATTGGGGATAAAACAGGTATTTGTGGGTGAAAAGGTTCTATTTCAAGGGGGAAACCTGGTATTTCTTGGAGAAGATGTGATACATTTGGGAGAAATCTGGCATTTCTGGAAGAAAATGTCCTATCTGGGGGATAAAACAGGTGTTTCTGGGTGAAAAGGTCCTATTTGAAGGGGGAAACCTGGTATTTCTTGGAGAAGATGTGATATATTTGGGAGAAATCTGGCATTTCTGGACGAAAATGTCCCATTTGAGGGGAGAAGGCTGGTATTTGTGGGTGAAAAGGTCCTTTTTCAAGGGGGAAACCTGGTATTTCTTGGAGAAGATGTGATATATTTGGGAGAAATCTGGCATTTCTGGAAGAAAATGTCCTATTTGGGGGATAAAACAGGTATTTGTGGGAGAAAAGGTCCTATTTCAAGGGGGAAACCTGCTATTTCTTGGAGAAGATGTGATATATTTGGGAGAAATCTGGCATTTCTGGAAGAAAATGTCCTATTTGGAGGATAAAACAGGCATTTCTGGGTGAAAAGGTCCTATTTCAGGAGGAAACCTGCTATTTCTTGGAGAAGATGTGATATATTTGGGAGAAATCTGGCATTTCTGGAAGAAAATGTCCTATTCTGGGGATAAAACAGGTATTTGTGGGAGAAAAGGTCCTATGTCAAGGGGGAAACCTGGTATTTCTTGGAGAAGATGTGATATATTTGGGAGAAATCTGGCATTTCTGGAAGAAAATGTCCTATTTGGAGGATAAAACAGGCATTTCTGGGTGAAAAGGTCCTATTTCAGGAGGAAACCTGCTATTTCTTGGAGAAGATGTGATATATTTGGGAGAAATGTGGCATTTCTGGAAGAAAATGTCCTATTCTGGGGATAAAACAGGTCTTTCTGGGTGAAAAGGTCCTATTTCAAGGGGGAAACCTGGTATTTCTTGGAGAAGATGTGATATATTTGGGAGAAATCTGGCATTTCTGGAAGAAAATGTCCTATTTTGGGGATAAAACAGGCACTTCTGGGTGAAAAGGTCCCTGCTGTCAGGGAGGGGAGTTCAGGCCTGCCCCAGCACCAGAGGTCTCCATGACACGACACAACATGGGGAGGTGGCAAAGGTGACAGGGCTAGGGGGAGAGCTGGCGGAGGAGGAAGGTTGGATGCCTGGCAGATTGAGAGGGACTGAGGTAGACTCACCCATCACAGACATGGTCAGCGCAGGCACTTTGGTGTCCGACATGATGTAAAGTGTCTTTGTAGGGCTGGTCGTGGTCACTGCAGAGAAGGAAAGAACGTGGTCAGCAGCTGTGGGGACCTACGTGAACACAACAATATCATTTACTGCTGCATGAACTCCTCCTTGTGCACCTAACAACATACCTGAAGCCCTTCTACGTTGCAATACCACCCAGGCCAAGCTCTGGACCCTTTCCCTTTTCTTCTTCCCTTCTGCCCCTCTTCCCCTCCCTCCTTCTTCCTTTCCTTTCCTTCTTTTCCCTCCTCCTCTTTCTCCCCTTCTCCATTTCTCCCTCCCCTCTCCCTCCCTTCCTCCCTTCCTTTCTTCCCACTCCCTCCCCCCTCCCTCCCTATCAGCCTGGCTCTCACGCTGTTGTCCAGATGCCCGTCTTCCTTTTCCCACACCTCCATGTTCTGCCCACATCCCACTGTTCGGCTGCATCTCCCTGCGGATGTCCCAGCCCACAGCCCCACTCCCAGCCGCCATCCGCGGAGCTCTGCCCTCCCCCAGTCGCTCGCCCACCTCCCCAGGAGATCCCCGAGGGCTCTCCGTTCCCCCCCCACCCTTCTTCGCCCCCCGCTGCCCCTCGAGCCCCGCTCGGGCTTCAGGCCGTGCGCGCAGGCTGCGCTGCCACGGCGACAGCGCGCCCTCCCTCCTTGCGGCGCGGGAAGCCGTCCCCGCGGCGACAGCGCATGCGCGGCGGCGTCTCCACAGCAAGAGCGCCCCGGCGCGTCCGTTGCTCTGGCGACGCGCCGTCCCCGCCGAGTGACGTCATCACCTCGCGACCCGAGGACGCGGCCGTGCGGAAGCGGAGCGGGGCCCCGCGCTGCTCCAGCGCCGCGGCGCAGCCCCGGGACTCCGAGCGCCGCCTCAGCTTCTACGAGTGGGTGTTCGGGGGCGGCGGGGGCACCGGGGCTGGGGCCGTCCTGTCTTGGCCCCGTGGCTCCTCTGCTGCTCAGGGCCTCTGCTCGGCGGCGGGAGGTGCCCTGTGCCCCCGCCCTTCCCCCCCACCCACCGCAAGGTTTCACTGCCTTTCCCCCACCCCCCACCCCCCCCGCCGCGGGTCGCCCACAACCTCCCGAGTCCCTCAGTCTGACCCCTGGGCTTACGCTCTCCCCCCCGTTCCCCGCCTCCACTTCCCCCATTCTCATCGCTGGAGTCCTCTTCCACCCGTCCCCTCAGTTCCTCCGCCCCTGTCTGTCCCTGTTCCCCATTCTGACCCCCAGGGCTCCGTGTCTGTCTGTCTCCCACTCTGATCCCTTGCGTCCCCATTCTCGCCCCCCCACGAGTCTTCCCGTTTTCTCCCCTACATTTGTCTGCCCCCCGTCCCTTCTATCTGACCCCCAGAATTCCCTGTCCCCTCAAGTTCCCCTGCTCCAATTCCCCCATTCTGATCCATAGAGTCTCCTACCATCCCCCAGTCCCCTCAGTTTACCCCGCAGGGTCCCTTGTCTTCCCTTCCTCCCCCTGCTTCTGACCCCATTTTCTGACCCCGGCAGTCCCCTGTACCCCCATGCCTTCCTCCCTGCCCTCTGGAGTCCGTTTCCCCTATGTTGGTCCCCAATTTCCCCCAAGTGGACCTCCTTTATGTCCCATAGAAGCCCCCCCCACAACCTCTAGTTCTCCCCTCCCACCCCTCCCTCCACCCCCAGTCCCCCTTTCCACTCACGTGGTCTGCCTCTCCTCTTTAGCCCCCCCCCCCACACTACTGGCACTCTCTCCTCCCAGACCCCCTTTCCACCCCACAGAAGCTCCACACAGCTCTCCAGTTTCCCCCTTCCACCCCTCCCTCCATCCCTCCATCCCCAGACCCCCTTTCCACCCCACAGAAGCCTCACTAGCTCATTTCTCCCCCTCCCACCCCCTGCTAAACCCCTTTATCCCCCGTTGGAATCATGCAAAAGGATCTGCAGGAGAAGTCCTAGAGAGGTCTGGGGGCATCCAGGGGGTTCCAGGCTCATCCAGAAGAGTCTGGAGTTATCCCAGAGTGGTACTGGGGCATCCAGGGAGTCCCCAGGTTGATCCCGTGGGCCCCTGGAAAGGTCTGTGAGCTCCCACTATGAGTCCAGGAGCACTGAGAAGTCTCTGGTTGTGAGAATCCTTCTTTGTTTTTTGGCTCAAAGCTTGCTTCCTGAGGTATTTCTTGTGATGGGACTCTGATTGATTTGTTGAGGAGGCAAGTGATGGGTGCTACTGTGTGACAATTGACATCCCTCTGGGAACATTTGAAAGCCCCTTCCTGCAGAGTTGCTTACCTCTGGAAGAGAGTGCTCAGGAGTGCTTACTGGCGGAAGATCTGGCCTGTGACTCAATAGCTCCAGCCTTGTATGGGAAAACTGGGGAACGATACCATCGTGTCCTGTGAAAAACAGGATGCAGATGGGCATCCCTGCTCCCTCTTCTCTGCTGGCAAGACCCGGAAGGTGGGAACAAAGGAATTTCTGCTGAGATCCCAGAGCCAGAAACTGCCACTCCAAGGAGAGCTGACTCAACCACTTTGGATTTGAGCTATCACTCCAAAGACAGCTGACTCGACCACTTTGGAAGCATTGAAAAGGGGCCATCATCACCATGGTCACCATCGTCGTCGTCGCCATCAACAACAATGCCCGATGACCCACCATTACTGAAGATCAAAGGCTGAACTACGAACCACGCTGGATCCTTGGTGGTGACTATGTCCCTCTTTCTTCCTATAAAGACTCCTTGCTTCTTCTTTCCTACCTTTTCTATCACCCTCCTTTCCTTCCCCATTACCCTAATTCATAATAGCGTCTGTCCTCCCCTTCCCCATCTCCCTAATTAAGATCTGTAATAAACTGGTCGGACCAACATTTGAACCGTTGTTTCTTAATCTCACGCCGGGTCTACAGATATTAAAAGAACCTCCTCTCCCTCCTATAAATCGGAGTGAGACACTGGTCTGATCTGAAGATGTCCCAGTAGAGTCTGGTACGGTGCAGGGAGTCCTCGTGAGGGTCTGAATGGTCCTGGAGTCATCCAGAATGGTTTGGGGATGTTCCAGAGAGGATTTGGCGGGTCCGGGGGGTCCTCATGTTGATCCATGGGGTCTGTGGATTCATCCAGAAGGGTCTGGAGATGTCCCAGAAGGATCCTGTGGGGTCCAGGGGGTCCCAGGTGTGTCCAGGACATCCTCGGAGGCATTCAGAAGGGTCTGAGGATGTCCCTGAGAGGACTTGTAGGGTCTGGGGGGTCCTTAGGTGGGTTCCAGGGGACCTGTTGTCTACTGGAAGGGTCTGGAGATGACCCAGAGGGGCACAGGGTGACTGCTGTCACCGTCATTGGGAGTCATTGGGTGTCGGCATCACTCGGGTGTCACCGTTATCACTGTCTTTGAATGTCAGCGTCATTGGGTGCCTCCGGGTGTCACTGGATCTCACCGTCAACAGCTGTCACCATCACTGGGTGTCACCATTGTGACTGTCTTCAGGTGTCGCTATCGTTGGGTGTCACTTCTTTCACTGCCATTGGGTGTCACTGCTTTTGGGTGTCTCTGTTGTCACCATCACTGGGTACCACTGAGCGTCACTGTCCTTGGGGTGTCACCATCATTGGGTGTCACCGTTGTCTCTGTCACTAGGTGTTACCATCACTCTGGTGACACTGTTAAAAAGGTGACTGCATGCGACCTCAGTGTGGAACAGCCGTGGCACAGGGTCCTGTATAATCAGTGAAAATTATATAAAGAAATATTATGTAATTTAATAACATTAAGATGTTATAATAATGAAATAAGCCAGAGAGTTAGGCACAGTGAGACAAAGAGAATAAACAGGAGGCTTACCCGTGTCGTGGGCTCACTCAGGAAACTCCAGTGGAGTGGATCTTCCAAAGAGAGAGAGAGATCCTTCCCCACTGGTAGTCAGCTCTTCAATGGGTCTAGGAGAGGTGGAGCCAGGCTCCACCCCTTCCTGCAGCACAGGTGAATTGCTTTCACCTGTGCTCCCAGGGCTGACTCATTGCTCGCCTCAGGTGACTAATCAGAGGGTCAGGCCGTGACTCAGCAGTTCCCATACAGATGACATTTGGGAAATGCTGTATTAACCTTCAAAATGTCCCCAAACGTCTTGTTTGGAGAGGGGAGCATGGCCAGACAGGAAGACAAAGATGTTCAATCTGGTTAACATTGACAACGAAGAGATGCATGCAAAAAAAATCCCTTCAGCACTTGTGAATTCATTTCCTCAGTCAATGGTGTTTCATCGAGTAATGAATAATTTCTGCGTCTGTCTTACTGAACAAAAAATTCCAGGTAGCAGTATATTTAGAGGGAGCAATATAGATTTAGCCTCGATGTAGTTTAACGCAGAGAGGTTATAAAAATAAAAACACACAAAATAAACAAACAAAAACAAAACAAAACAAAACAAAAAAAACCACCCTGAATTCTCATAGTATTACCTTCCTGTGTGTATGGAAACTGTTGAGTCATGGCCTGAACCACTGATTGATCACCTGAGGCAAGCACTGAGTCAGCCATGGAGCACAGGTGAAGGCAATTCAGCAGTGTGACCAAAGGGGTGAAGCCTGGCTGCAGCTCTCCTAGACTCCATTTAAGGGCTGACTGCCACTGGGGAAGGTCTCTTGCTGCAGATCCTTCCTCTCTGGAGTCTTTTCTGTGAGCCTACATCTTTGGATATAGGTGGGCGTTCCTTTGGTTTTTGTTCATTTTCACTGCAATAATCTTTCTAGCTGTAACACTGCTTCAATAAGAGGAAAAGAAAACAAGCCCAATTCTTTGTTTTTGTTGATAGTACAACTTTGCCATTGATTTTTGGGGTTCAAATTTCAGACTTCAAAATAATGAAATGAAAGTGGAATGGGAAATGTTTGTAGGTCAACTGTTGTGAAGGCTGTTGCCAGCCTACCTTGTGCTCACAGGTGCCATGCTGGCAATCCTGTGTGTGAGATACTGGTGCAGGTATTTTCTCTTTCAGGGAGAGGCTCTCCCTTGGGCATGGCTCAAGCACACTGAGGTCCTAGCATCTCTGGCCAATTCATGGATGGGCTTTTCTCTTCTTGCTCGAGGCAGTCGTGTGCTGAGGTCCTTCCAAGAGATATCCTGCCCCACTGCTGCTTGGCTGCAGGTGTTCTGGCAATTAGACAAAGGCAGTTGTTAACTTGCTTCTGAAGCAGAACATCTCAATAACCACAATGGACCATGGGAATGCACAGTGCCTTCAGGAGGGATTAACTCTCACTAATCCTCCATTCAGGACAGAAAAGTCTCAGGTGTTTGCCAAGAACCTATGAACAAGTTTCCTTTTCTTTTTTCTCTCTCTCTTTTTTTTTTTTTTTTAAATCTTCCCAAAATTAAGAAAGCAGACCCAAGCAATCATAGTGACTCAGCTGTAGAGCTATAAGCAGTTCACATTGCGGATTAAATCTGTGGTAGGTAATATCACTTTGCTGCACAGTGAAAATGAAAAATGATTCCTTCCATATTTGCTCTGTGTAACGTGCCATATGTAAAATCCTATACCATGCCAGAGCATAGAAGAGGAAAAAGAGGAAGAGACATCCTCAGATAGTTTAAGAGACCATTCTCACCTATGTCTTGCTGTAACAGTACAGTGGTCTGGGCATGTCAGTAGAGAAAAAAGAAGATATACCCCAAATAAGTAAATGACAGGGCATTCATTCACAGCTGGATGTTGCAGGGAATGGGATTTTATTTCTTATCCAAATAGTGGTAATTTTTGCCGGGAAATAAAACAAACACTTTTTTTTTTTTAAACTGAGACTCAACCAGAGTGACCAAAACTGCAGCTGCTGCTCCCATGCAATAAAATATTGGAGAGTTCACAAAAAGTTTAAACTACTTAAGCATTAGCACAGAGCACTGAATTCCAAATACCAGTACGTTAATTAAAATATTCCGTTTACCATAATTGCTTGCAGGTTTGATTGCTTCATCAAGGCACTGGCTCTGTGGAATACTCCAAAGTCAGATGATTTTGATCATGGCCTGAGACCAAGGTATTGAATTTTACTGACTCTAAGACTTCCTGCCTGTTAGGACCTTTGAAACAGATCCCATGGAGCTTGTGCTGCTCAGTTCCAGTTAAGAGTGAGAAGGAGCAAAACTGGAAATCTTGACTACGAAGGCTTACACTGTCCCTTAGATTGCTTATAGGAATCCATAGTTCCTATAGATGTAATTTCAAGCATACTCAGTGAACCAGGAATTACATTATTTCACTGCTGAGACTATAATAATACCAAGAGCACTCAGGAAGTTGATGGAGTAGACTTGGAGTACCCTATGTCCCCATAGAGTCACTGAGTACCCTGTTTCCAGGCTGCTAGTGTTTTATGATTTCCTGCTTGTAGTGTGATTTGAATCCTCCAAATGTTTTCTTGGTATCAGGACAATCTTTCAAGAAACAGGAATGAGTTGTTATTCTAGGAAATGTGTTACTTTTTTCACTTCTATCAATATTTAAGTGATATTTCCCAACATACTTATTAGGTTTTCTTAAATGATTCTATGTCAGTGTGCACTATTTCCTCTGTGTTTTTCTTGGCTGATCTGAAAAATGTCTGTGACCTGTCAAATGTCAGTTTGAATTGAGATGCCAGTTCAATTGGCTCAGTACTGAAATAGTAAGTGCAAACATGTTAAAGGGGTCCTGTGTTTCTGAACAAACAAACATCAACTCCTACTAGAAGCAGAAAAAGAATCTTCCTGACCTATGCTAAGAATAGGTCAGTCTATCACTGATATTCACTTGTCACCCAGCAGGCATCCTCTAGCGTGTGAACTAAAGTTCGTGTTGCTTTATCTAAGCAAATTAAATTGATTAAATAACTTTCAAAATATAGCAACCTATTTGCCTTCAGGCTTCTGCAAATATCCAACTGGGTACAATAATGATCAATACAATTATTCTTATGAATTTACAGTTATACCTGGTTTTGTATGGCTGCTCATAGCTCAGAATGATTCTATTGTATATTCCTTGATGCGTGAATGTAGACCTCATTAACAACCAAACAAATATAGCTTCGACTGAAAGTTATAAAGATGTTCGACCCAGGAGTCAGTTATTGTGTCTTAGCACAATTTCTGTGAATACTTTGTCTGATTTATTTTTTAAGAATTCACAGTTTTCCATCCTCAATGAGAAGCCCCAAGGCACATGAAAATCTTGTGGAAAGGAAGGTAGGCTGAGAAAGAGGGGAGCAACCAAAAAAGGATGAGAAAGAAAAGTCAGCCTCAGGAGTCAAAGAAAAGAAGTTTTTTCTCAAGTTCAGATGGAACCACCTGTGTTCCAGTTAGTAAAATTTCTTCTCAGAAAGAGTGGTGATATGTTAGAACAGGCTGCTCAGCCCTGCCTTGCCCTGTCCTGGATTCCTGTCCTCCCTAAAGAGACAATCATTGGACACTGGCTTGCAATGGATTGCTTTTAAGTGGTGAAGTCCCCATCCCTGGAAGGAGAAAAAGGGTAGATGTGGCACTTAGGGACGTGCTTTGTCAACATGGATGACAGTTGGACTAGATGATCGTAGCAGTCTTTTCCAACCTTCATGATTCTACGATTTCTTCAGTACAAAGCAGTGATTTTTCATGCTCTTGTTCCTGGTGATGACTGAAGATGCTCAAAGCCTTTTGCTTTTTGATAAGACAACAAAGAGATCTTTAGCTTGAAGGGTCCTAAGATTTTCAGTGAAGAAAAAAGTCTTATATTGCTTTAGAAGATAGCAACTGAGGGAGAAGGAAGATTTGCTATTCATTCCTGCGGAGACCTGGAGATGAGGATTTTTCTCCTTTTTCGAGCTGTGTCAGTCTCTTTCCCCATCCTTCTTGCTTTCACTTTCTGTGTTTCACTCCCAGTCATCACAGCAACAACACATCTGAATCACTACAGAAGTGCGGATGCTGCAATGCCAAAGCTAGTCCCAACAAAAAGAGCTTTCCTGCTTTAAGAACACCTGTCCCTATTTATGCCTTTAAGCAATGTGTGCCTCTTACCTTCTGATTCAGTGTTCATGCTGACCCTCATGGCTGTGAAAGTAATCCACACAAGTTTTTCCCTATCACCAAGCATTTCTTCAGTATTTTCCTTTACTGTGGTACAACTGAGACTCTCCCCGCTTTCTTCTTTGAACTGTAACTCGTTGAAGAACAGTAGCCTGCTGGCTGAAGAAGTGACACAATTTCATGTATGTGTTAGGTGTCCAAACTGGCCATGGCTATTGCTGGATTTTGTCCTACTAATGCTTGCAAGCTAAGGACACGCTGAGGAACTGGACAGTCTTTCTGCGGCACACAGTGCTTTGCTTTCTGTGTTTCTAACTATGAGACCTCCCTATGAGACACACTGTTGTGGACACAATCCAGTCCCTGCAGGAACAGCCAAGCTGGCAGTGGCATCCTTCACAGTGTGACTCGGGACACAGCTGGGGAAGAACTGGTCAGCCTCTTTCTCTGCCTATCTTATTTCTGGTACTGCATGACAGTTTTCATAAAAATAATAGAATTTCTTATTTTGGAAAAGCCCCATAAGATCGTCAAATCCACCCATCCATCTAGCACTGCTAAGTCCATACTAATCTGTGTCCCTAATGGCTTTTAAATACCTGCAGAGATGGGGACTCCACCATTTATTTCACTGGGCAGCCTGTTCAACAGTTCTGCCCAGAAGAATTTAGAGTAGACGACTGTTTCTCTTGCATCTGCTTAAACCATCTGCAGTCTGGTTCCTCTCTGCAGACACAAGCCGTACTTTCTTAGCCTCCATTAGTGTGCAGTCATTAGGGCACACAAGGTCCCAGAAGTGTTCAGGCTTTTTCTTTGAAATGTCAAGCTAAGCATGCAGGCTGGTTGACAGTCCCAGGGTTTTCTCAACGTTATCTTGTGCTGTCCTGAAAGGAACAAGCGTGCAGAGGAAAAGCCCTCATCACCCTTCTGCTGATACAGGAAAAGATGAGCCATATAGCACCAGAGACTCTCACAGGAAAGGGGAGCTTTGCTGAAAAATGATGATGGCTGACTGTAACCAGGCACAGAGAAAGGCAGAGCTCCTGAAGTTGCTCAGTGGTACAGAGATCTGGGTTTTCTGGGCAAAGCAGTCAGCATGAGCAAGTTGCAGTTTCATCACATGCTAGTTTTATAAGGCAAAAATCTCAGGATTTATTAAAACCTGTAGAGCAAACAGAAAAACCAATCTCTATCCTCTCAGGCCTCACAAGAGCAGAGTGCAGGGAGACAATAGCCTCCCTGTCCCTGCTGGCCATCCCTCTTCTGATGGAGCCACTGATGAAGATGTTAACGAGTACCGGTCCCAAGACAGATCCCTGGCGGACTCTGCTCATGACTGGCCTCCTCCTGGACATGGAGACATTGACGACCATCCTCTGCCTGTGGCCTTTCAACCAATTTCTTATCCATCGAGTGGTCCACCCATCAAATTCGCATCCCTCCGATTTGGAGATAAGGATGTGGTGGGGGACCATGTCAAAGGATGAAAGCTCTCCGGGAGGAATGGCGATGGCAAGAGTCAAAATATGGGGAGGTGTGGCAGGTTGATTAAATCAGCTTGCCACGAACTCACGATGGTAAGCATTATGTGCTCACCATGCTGGAGGCAACCACTGAGTGCCTTGAAACATACGCAGTACCCCATGCTACCACCCAAAACATCATATTGGGTCTGGAGAAACAAGTGCTGTGGCGACAGGACGCTCCAGAAAGCACTGAGTCAGATGGTGGGACACATTTTGAAAATTCCCTTGCAAACACTTGGGCCAAAGATCTTGGCATCGAGTGGACTTATCATATTCCCTTGCATGCACCAGCTTCTGGTAAAATCAAACAGTACACTGGGTTGTTGAAAACTATGTGGAAGGCAATGGGGGGCGGAACGTTTAAGCAGTGGGAGAAGCATTTGGCAGAAGCCACCTGGTTGGCCAGTACTCAAGGATCTATGAGCCTAGACTGTTGTAGTGGAAATGCTGATACCACAAGGTATCTTACTGTGAAGACTATGGGAACTGCTGAATCACGGCCTGAACCTCTGATTGACCACTTGAGGTGAGCAGTGGGTCAGCCCTGGGAGCGCAAGTGAAGGCAATTCACCTGTGCTGCAGGAAGGGATGGAGCTTGGCTCCACCTCTCACAGACCCCATTTAAGAGCTGACTACCAGTGGGGAAGGAGGGATCTCTTTCTGGAGATACCTCCTTTTGGAGTTTTCCAGTGAGCCCAGGACAAGGGTAAGCCCTTTATTATTCTTTTTGGTGTAATAAGCTGCTTAGCCAAACTCTCTTGTAGATTTCTTAATTATAACACCTGTATAATCGTTGATTATACAGAAGACTAAAGAGATTAAATGGAAACATAAGTCAGAAGAAAGCATTCCAACTCATTGCTCCATCACAGTATTGTTTATTGGAAGAATCACAGAACAACAACTAAGACATGTAACTTCAGAATTAACTTGAATCCTTATCATGTAAGCAGCCTGCAGGTGGTGGTTTCAGAGAGACCCTTCATAGCTCGAACTTTTTGACTGTAATCTTCTTCGGCCCTTTGGCTGTTAATTCACTCCTCGGTGTGTTTAACTGGCCTGGTCTGATACCGTTTGGGAATGCAGAACTTGCGGACGTGATGCTGTGTCCAGAGGCACAGGCAGTCTGTGCAGCCGAAGCACTGCTTGCACCCGAGCGAGAAGTTCCTGTCGCTGCCTGGGGAGTTCCAGCAACTGTCAGCGGAGCAGTGCTGGAAGAGTTTGCAGCAGCAGAACTTCCAGGGCCGGGAAGCCCAGAAGTTCCACAGCCACTGGTCGTTGCAGAAGCGTTCAGTGAGAAGGGGGCTGCAGATGGAGCTGAAGAAGCGCCAGTCCCAGCGGGATGGGGAACGCTGTGGGAGGACGTCACCCCGAGTGCAGGAGGACTGGAGGCAGCAGCAGAGCTCCCCACAGCCGGAGCGCTTCCAGATGGGACGCTGGGATCTGCGTTCGAGGACAAACCGGCAGCACCGCTGCTGCTGCTCTCTGGAAAGCCTGCAGTGAGGAAACAGGTCAGAACGCTCAGAATGGGTACACCTGCCATACTGAAACACTGCTGCATCTCAATACTGCAGAAGAACACTTATCAACGCCTGTTTAATGGCTGGTTCTTTATGCGGAAACTTACTTGGGGACCCAGTGCTTGGGGCTTGCTGTCCTCCCGATCCAAGAGAAGGCAACGGCTGAGTGACCGACTTCTTGCTCTGAGATGCCTGAAAAAGTTCCAAATGCATCCGTGAGAACTACATTCCAACACAGGCAAGTGTCTTTCAGTCCACGCTTAAAGCAAAAGCCTATGTGTGCCACCCAGCTGAATGTAACTCTGCGGAACTTAATCAAACGCTGGCCACAAGCAGTTGCAGCTTTAAACAAAACGCTCTCAGGCTACTGTCTGCAAGCAGCCTAGAAGCAGAAATCTGTTGACTGGTGGGCAAAAAGTAATTGCAATCACCAAAACCTCTTGGAGCTCTCATTCTCCTCTCACTTGTTCTAGTTTGTTGCATGACTCTATCTGTATCACTGCTATGGCTCAGTCTGCTCTCTGAGCGAGGAACAATCATTGTCTGTGCTGAAGTCTGAACCCTGAGCTCTGTCTAAATGTGAATCCTAAGAAAAAACTTCACTCAAGATTTAAGAGAAAAGCAATATCAGGAACAGAAATATTTTACCTTTCCTTAACACTTACCTTTGATGCTTTTTTCGAGGCATTTGAACCCTTCAGCTCCTGCAGCCTGCTTCTCCATTGTTGCACGTACTGATTGAAAGCATTTATCTAACGTGGGAAGACACAAACATGCTTTTATTAAGCATCGCTTTTGGTTTTTTCTTTTTGGGTTGCTTTCTTTTCTTTCTTTTTTTTTTTTTTTTGTTTTGTTTGTTTTGTTTTGTTTAAAAGAGGGAACAAGAGTGATCTGACCTACGGAAAGGAAATTTCAGACTGGACGATTCAGGTTTTGCCCACTTTGTGAACAGAAACTCATGCTTTGGATAAAACGCTTTGTACCTGCATAATGGTGAGGCCTGTGTCATGCAGTTATCAGAAAGAAGAAGGGAGAATCATAGACCTGTTTGAGTCAGAAGGCACTGTAAAGCCATCTGACCCAACGCTGCACTGCAGTGAACAGGGACACCTACGGCCAGATCAGGCTGCTCAGTTACGGCAAAACCTTCAGGCCAGCAGCTCCTGTTGATTTCTACTCGGTGCACAGAAAACTGAACGTATGAGGGCATTCTTACGTTCCTCTCGAGATCGGTATTCACTGAGTCAAGTGAACAGTACCCACTCCTACCCTGAACGCGTCCACACGACCGGTCAGCTGTTTTAAATACTTACGTAGTATCCAGTGTTCTCCTGTGCACTGCAGTTGTAATACCCCAGGCGCACCTCCTCAGGGGAGAAGTCTGGAAAGCCTGCCGGGAGGCAACCAATCAGCGTGCTCCAAAAGGAATACAATAAAAATACAAAATTGCCCTCCAGAGTTACGCAAGAAACTGCCCTTGCTACGCCACCTGGGACCAGCCCGTTCTACTTGGAGACACAAAAAGGCCTCCTGGTGCAACTTCGGGGGTGCAAAACCACCAAGGAAATACCGTAATCCAATATCCCAACCTGTTGCATCGCAAGGCAGTCTTCACCTTGCAAGTGCTTCCATTGAGGCGTAGCAGTGTGGACAAGTATAAAATGCAGTCTAAACAGTAGCAGCACTCTGCACTCAGCAAGGCTGGCTAAAAATGGTACCGACCTGAAACATTAGGCTTGCCCTTCACAATAGCGTAACACGAAAACATCCACTGTCCAGAAGATTCCCAGGTTGCCATGTCTGTCGCTATACAGTCACTACAAAACGGAATGTAACAGCAAAAGAAGAAATTACGCGGTCAGAAGCCAAACGGCAAAAAGCAAAGTCAAACTCAAATAGCCAAAGCCATCCCCATTAATTCCACGGGACGCTGCTCCGAGGGAACA
This sequence comes from Lophura swinhoii, assembly GCA_030408155.1. Taxonomy (NCBI): domain Eukaryota; kingdom Metazoa; phylum Chordata; class Aves; order Galliformes; family Phasianidae; genus Lophura; species Lophura swinhoii. The sequence goes on along the minus strand of CM059462.1, from coordinate 257,574 downwards.
ACTGAAGAATACTACAATGATCTGTGAAAGACACAACAGTCACTCTGCTGGACGCACAGATGTCCCGACAAAGCGTTTTACCGTATCATCGAACCGCAAGTAAATCACATCAGGTCTGTAACCAAACCCCAGTGCTTTCTATGCTTCCCCCACACGTCCCAGCTTCCATCCCCCGGAACGCGTCCTCTCCGTTACCCAGAGGAAGCCAGTAAGCACCTAATCAGCTCATTGTGAGCACTTCCCAAGAGGCAGGGTCATCACTTACGAAACTCTCTGCTGGCCACGCTGTCCATCTCGGTGGCCATCACCCGGGTCTGCACTGCTTAACGCAGAGCGCGCCTTCTGTTTCTGCGTGGAGACCGCGCTTTTCTTGCCTGCTGGTCCAAAACCAGAGGCACCAGAGGGTCCTCCTCCATCATGGCTGCCACCTGATGTGCTCTTTGTAAGCACAGGAGGCTGGATAACAGCTGCGGGAGCGCCCCGTCCTTCTGTAGCTCCTCCCTTGCGCTGCAGCACGGCCGGCCGAATAAGGTTTATGTTTCTCCGGACAGGAGCAACACGTCCTCCTCCATCACCTCCCGTGTGCTGGAACACAGGTGGCTGGCTAAGGTTTACGTTCCCCTGAGTAGCAGTATTTGATCCTTCTACAGCCCCTTCTGTGTGCTGGATCACCGGAGGCTGGCTAAGATTTGTGTCTATCTGGGTAGCAGCATTTGATCCTTCTACAGCCTCTTCCGTGTGCTGGATCACCGGAGGCTGGCTAAGATTTGTGTCTATCTGGGTAGCAGCATTTGATCCTTCTACAGCCTCTTCCGTGTGCTGGATCACCGGAGGCTGGCTAAGATTTGTGTCTATCTGAGTAGCAGCATTTGATCCTTCTACAGCCTCTTCCGTGTGCTGGATCACCGGAGGCTGGCTAAGATTTGTGTCTATCTGGGTAGCAGCATTTGATCCTTCTACAGCCTCTTCCGTGTGCTGGATCACCGGAGGTTGGCTAAGATTTGTGTCTATCTGGGTAGCAGCATTTGATCCTTCTACAGCCTCTTCCGTGTGCTGGATCACCGGAGGTTGGCTAAGATTTGTGTCTATCTGGGTAGCAGCATTTGATCCTTCTACAGCGCCCTCTGTGTGCTGGATCACCGGAGGCTGGCTAAGATTTGTGTCGATCTGGGTAGCAGCATTTGATCCTTCTACAGCCTCTTCCGTGTGCTGGATCACCGGAGGCTGGCTAAGATTTGTGTCGATCTGGGTAGCAGCATTTGATCCTTCTACAGCTCCCTCCGTCTGCTGGATCACCGGAGGCTGGCTAAGATTTGTGTCTATCTGGGTAGCAGCGTTTGATCCTTCTACAGCCCCTTCCGTGTGCTGGATCACCGGAGGCAGGCTAAGACTTGTGTCTGTCTGGGTAGCAGCATCTGCTCTTTCTACAGCTGCTTTCATGTGCTGGATCACTGGAGGCTGGCTAAGATTTGTGTCTGTCTGGGTAGCAGCATCTGATCTTCCTACAGCTCGTTCTGTGTGCTGGATCACTGGAGGCTGGCTAAGGTTTGTGTCTGTCTGGGTAGCAGCATTTGATCTTCCTACAGCTGCTCCCTTGTACTGGAACACAGCTGGCCAGATCTGATTTGTGTTTCTCTGGGTCGCAGCACCCAATCCTTCTCCAGCTCCTCCCTTCTGCTGGAATACTGGTGGCTGGCTAAGGTTTTTATTTATCTGGCTAGGGGCACCCAATCCTCCTACAGCTCCTCCCTTGTGCTGGAACATGGCTGGCCAGATAAGGTTTGTGTTTCTCGGGGTAGCTGACCCCAATCTACCTACAGCTCCTCCTGTGTGCTGGATCATGGGTGTCTGGCTAGGGATAGTGTTTGTCTGGGTAGTAGTACCCCATCCTCCTACAGCTCCTCTCGTGTGCTGGAGCACAGGTGGATGAATAAGGAGTGTGTTTGTCTCAGTAGTGTCTCTCCATCCTCCTACAGCTCCTCTCTTGTAGTTGAACATGGCTCCTCTCTTGTACTTAAACAGGGCTGGCCGCATAATGTGAGTGTTTCTCCAAGTAGCAGCACCCCATCCTCCTACAGCTCCTCCCATCTGCTGAAGCACAGCTGGCTGGCTAAGACTTGTATTTGTCTGAGCAGTGGTACCCCATCCTCCTACAGCTCCTCCTGTCTGCTGGATCATGGAGAGCTGGCTAGGGACTGTGTTTGTCTGGGTGCTGCTACCCCAGCCTCCTACAGCTCCTCCTGTCTGCTGGATCATGGAGGGCTGGCTAGGAATTGTGTTTGTCTGGGTAATGGTACCCCATCCTCCTACAGCTCCTCCTGTCTGCTGGATCATGGAGGGTTGGCTAGGGATTGTGTTTGCCTGGATGCTGCTACCCCAGCCCCCTATAGCTCCTGCTGTCTGCTGGATCATGGGGGGCTGGCTACGGTTTGTATTTGTCTGACTAGTGTCTCCCCATCCCCCTACAGCTCCTCTCTTGTTTTTTAACAAGGATCGCCGCATAATGTATGTGTTTCTTGCGGAAGCAGCACCCCATCCTCCTACAGCTCCTCCCATCCGCTGGATCATGGGGGGCTGGCTACTGACTGTGTTTGTCTGGGTGCTGGTACTCCATCCTCCTACAGCTCCTCCTGTCTGCTGGATCATGGAGGGCTGGGTAGGGATTGTGTTTGCCTGGGTGCTGCTACCCCAGCCTCCTACAGCTCCTCCTGTCTGCTGGATCATGGAGGGTTGGTTAGGGATTGTGTTTGTCTGGGTGCTGATACCCCAGCCTCCTACAGCTCCTGCTGTCTGCTGGATCATGGGGGGCTGGCTATGGTTTGTATTTGTCTGACTAGTATCTCCCCATCCCCCTACAGCTCCGCTCTTGTAGTTGAACATGGCTCCTCTCTTGTTTTTTAACAAGGATCGCCGCATAATGTATGTGTTTCTCGCGGAAGCAGCACCCCATCCTCCTACAGCTCCTCCCATCTGCTGGATCATGGGGGGCTGGCTAGCAATTGTGGTTGTCTGGGTAGCGGCAACCCATCCTCCTGCAGCTCCTCCCATCTGCTGGATCATGGGGGGCTGGCTACTGACTGTGTTTGTCTGGGTGCTGATACCCCAGCCTCTTACAGCTCCTGCTGTCTGCTGGATCATGGGGGGCTGGCTACGGTTTGTATTTGTCTGACTAGTGTCTCCCCATCCCCCTACAGCTCCGCTCTTGTAGTTGAACATGGCTCCTCTCTTGTTTTTTAACAAGGATCGCCGCATAATGTATGTGTTTCTCGCGGAAGCAGCACCCCATCCTCCTACAGCTCCTCCCGTCTGCTGGATCATGGGGGGCTGGCTACTGACTGTGTTTGTCTGGGTGCTGTTACCCCGTCTTCCTGCACGTCGTCTCAAGCGCTGGAGCACGGATGCCCGGGCAGCGTTTGCGTATCTCTGGGTAGCGGCACGCCGTCGTGCTGCGGCTCCTCTGACGGGACCTGCTAAGGAAGAGGAAGGGACGCTAAGCGTTGCAGACGGCACGCGATTCGCACAGCGCCGCCCGAGGCAGCAAGAAGTGGGAACCAAAACCTACTTGGGTAGGGGCGCCCCCAGCGGCCGCTCACACGCACGTTCCGGCACCTGTCGGCGAAGTGGCAGCGACCCCGCAGGGCCGGCTGCGAAGCGGGCATGGCTGCACTGCCTGCCGGCATCAACCACCACCTGCAACTGACAGCCGCCAGGTGACGTCATCCCCCTCAGTGACGTCATCCCCTCAGTGTTCCAAATGCCTGCGGGAGCAAAGTGCTCAGTCCTTGTATTTCTGGACTTCTTAAGTTTTCCGAGCGGATCTTGCTCCGCAGACATCGCTCACCCAATCTCCTGATTCAGCTCCTCAGGAGGCTTTGGGTAACAGAACTGCACCCAAAGCACTGTGTTACTGGCTGCTTTAGTGGGTCGTGTATGTCCTTCACTGCTTTTTTCCTTGCCACTGTGACTTGAAGGACTGAAGATGACTTGTTAGTCCTTAGTATAATAAAACCATTATCAAATTAACATGTAGAACAATACTAACAGATAATCATCATCCAGCTACTCATCTGGAAAATTGAACTTCTTGTATTTTCTCACTTCAGAGAAATCATAAGTACAAATGCATCAGTTTTACAAGCACCTTAAATATCAAAGTGATAATGAGCGTTGGAAGTTAATTGCATAGTCAATTAGCTTCTAGTTCAGTAAGTCACCTTACTGGAGGTGGACTGCTGGCAGCCAAAGAGCCAAAGCAGTCCCTAGCCATACTTGAAAACTTGCACTTTGCCAGCTGGGTCTTGCCTGGAACTTGCCACTGATTTACTCCTAAGATACAGAAACGTAGTGTGGAATGCTGAACTTAGGTAGAGTTTATTCCAGCAATCCCCAGAAATCCTTGATGACTTTCTCTTCTTTTTACCCTTTTATTTGCTTTTTATTTTTAAAAAAGAAAAGAAAATAAAAAAAAAGAAAAAGAAGCCTGAGGAAAAGGGAAAGGCTTTTTTTTTTCTTGTCTTCTTTTAAGAATCCTTCCTTCAGGAAAGACCTGGGAGAAGTTTCAGTTGTACTGCACAGTTCTCTGATAAATTGAAAGGAAGGTGTCTACATTTTTATGTTCACAATTTCCTAAAACTTCTGTAATTAACATATGGTAATGAAACACTTCCTGGTATTGCAGCGTCTGTGCTCTACACTCCATGTTCCTGTGACTACTGAAAAGTGTATGTCAAAATCAGGAAGGAAGAAGAGCATTTGTAAATATTGCCACAGGCACAGACATTGAGATTTGCTGGAGTATGCAAAAGCAGCTGAATTCCACCAGTTCAGAAGCAGATTGTTTATCAGACACCTAGTTTGAAGTCCAGTGACTCTGCAAATCATCTGTGTGCGTCTCGAAAAACAGGGAAAGAAATGGGTTACACCAACCTTTTCTCTGCAGATTAGAGCAACTATGAGGTTTAACAGAACTGCTCGTGTTGTATTCACAGAGTAAATGAGAATCAATTAACCAAGAGCAAAATGATCTCAGGGAGTAAGAACAGCAATATTAATATTATTTATTCAGTGCATCCTGTGGAACCGTGTTGAGTTTTCTGGACTGGGAGTGAATAAGAAAACTCATTGCATGGTTGCATTAGATGCCTGGAGAAGAAGCAATCGTTTTCCATCCTGATGCTGCCAAGAGGACTAATTCAGAAAGTGGAAAGCTACAAGAGGCTGACTTAGAGTAACTCCCCCAGACTGAGACATAAGTCAGGACAAGATAAATGTGGTGATGTCACCATCTGCATTACCTCATGGTAGCACATGGCAAGCCGGATTTGATACCCATTGCCATTCCTGGCCATTTAATGCCACCTTGTAAAATCCAAAATTCTCCTTTGAACTCTCACTCTCGTCCAAGATCAGTCACAGTACCCCGGATCATAATAAATCACTCAGGCGCTGATGTGATGTAATTCCAGTTTTACTATACTATCAGCTCTTGCGTGGACAGGCAGCACTGTTTCTGATGTGCATCTATTCTGATGTCTCCAAACCTGATCTAGGTGAGGTAAAAAGTGGAATACACGTAGAAGTTGGGAGAGGAAACCAAGAGTGATCTTTAACACCAATGCTGAGAGACACAAAGCAGCTTTGTGTGAAGGAGGAACATTGTCTCTTAGGGGGGATATGGACCTCCATTCCACAGTGCTTGGTCACACAGCCAAAGGAAAATGGTCAAGGAAAATCAAGATGATTTCATGTTTCACAGGTGAAATTGTGACACTAGAGATGTAACGGAGAGAGCCTGGCATCCTGAAAACTTGTGGCTCTAATCTAGTATCAGAAAAACAATGAAATGGAGAAATGCACGTGAAAGGCTAGTTACACAGCTTCCTTGCAGCTGTAAAGAAACTGCCTTTGATGCAGAATGAAAACTTTTCCCCCTGAACAGGTAAAGCTGTGCTCCCACAAGTCTTGGGCTGCAGGAGAAAATGTGGCTTTGGAGAGCTGACGTTAATCCTGGTGGACTGGCTGTAGTCTTGGAGAACTGACAGTGATCCTGATGTGCAAGACAGCTGGATTGCATTTGCCTTCTACATACATGGGCAAGGAATTAGGCAGGGAAAGATAGATATGGATATAGATCTAGATGTAGATACAGATATAGATGGGGAAAATTCATTCATTCAGGCCCCATCAGCAAATATAAAGCTTTCAAGAGAAAGTATTTCTGTCTTTTTTTTTTTCTTTTTTAATGCACAGAAATGCATATCAACACGTTACCTGAAGGAAAACACATCATTTTCAGCCAATCTATATTTCTAAATAGCCACCTGGAATTTCTCCAGACTTTTCTGACCTCTTCCCAAAGGGCAATTTAACACTGTGGCTGCACAACTAACCTGAGTAGAACCTCTGCAGACAGACAGATGCAGAAAACAGCTGCTGTGCTCTGGTGCACTAAGCAGTAAGAACACATGGAATTACTAAAGGCTGTGATGTGGATGTGGACATATTTTAGCAGCTCAGCCTATTTCTGCACACATTAATGCACACCAAGAGGAAAACAAACAAACAAACACACTTGACAGCGTTCAACTGAGGCTCACAGTACAAAATTCAAAATGTAGAAGAAACTTGCAAGTAGGTCATGTATTTATCCACATCTACTTGACTTCTTCAGTATGAGGGCATAACTAGGCAGGTGGTAGCTAGAGAGAGAAAAGGGTGAAGATCTGCTTAACAAGAACAGGGATGTTCAGAACTGGATGGAAATTACACCTGGACAAACCCCCAAGTTTTCACTTCCACAGTGACAGAATTTTTGCTGCTTCTTAAGAAACAAGGCTAACAGCACTAAGAAGCAGAAGTGATTGGTTGATCGTACTGATTTCTTAGCTGAGCAGGTTACTGATAATGATACAGGTTTTCCTTCACAGATATTTGCACTTTTTTGTAAATTAGAAAAGGAGAGCAATGGATAAACTATTAGCATGACCAAAGCCTGTAGACTAGAATGGTTTACTAGGAGGGGATCAACACACGGGAATTGCTTTGTAGCTCTCTGAACCTCAAGAAACACGACAAAGACAAAAGTGCAAATATATATGTATATATATTTAAAATAATTATTTTGCAGGTGTGTGAAAGTATTTTTATGAAGCCATTTATGACTTAATTGCCATTAATGAATTAGGTAATAGAGGTCAGAGCAAAAATGAGAAGCCATCACTGGATGTGCTAGGACAGCTTATTATCCTCTGGGTTTTTCATGTAATCTTAATTAAGGAGACTAACACCACATCTCACAGATACCATTTTAGGATGATATTGTTCTATGAAAGGTGATGTTCTAGTCTTGAGTGCAGGGGCTGATTTCTACCCACTTCCACATTTAGCTCACAGATGCAGAAATAAAAGCAGGAACTGGTGTTGTGTGAGTGAGCTGGAGATCCTAGAATATGTCTTTCCCATGCTACAGAGACAGCAATCAAATGAACCCTGTTTTTCTGAAGTATTGTGCAGTTACTCCTATGTTACTGCTAAGCCCACAGAACAGGTTACAGTGTCTTAAATATTGTTGTTTCATTCTGCTCCTTAAGAACTTACCTCTCCAGTGATGTATACTAAGTCAAATCCAATACAAGAAATGTCAGTTCCCGCCCAGTCCTTTTTGTTTTGTGACACACACAAAGTACTTAAAAACCAAGGAGCCATTCTCTGTTGTTTGAATGACAATGCTCAGCATGTAATGAAGTGCAAGGCCATGGACCTTTACTCATGGAAATCAGTTTCAGGTCCCCCCCAAAACACGAAAAGCAGAAGAAGCATTTTCTTTCAGCCCCAGCCTGGAATCTAAAGAGCATCGCCAATTCTGAGGCCAGCTTTGTACACAACCTTGAAAGCATGAGACTTCCTTGGTGTTTTGATCCGCTCCTCTTACAAAAAGGAGTACAGCATGTCCCCTCTCCCATCTTCCATTTTCACAATCGATTTGCAATTGAATATGTGGATTTTGATTAAAAAGCGGCATCTTTTACACACAGGTATTTCCCAAAGTGCTTTTTTATTTTTTATTTATTTTTTTTAATATTTGCATCCGCGCTGCAAACACGCCGCCTCCGCCCGGCAGCGTTCCCACACCCAACATGGCTCCTCGACGGCTTCACCCGCTCTTCAGCGCCCCCCTGCAGCGCGCCTCCCGCCGCTCTGAACTAGCCGTGCCCTTTCTCAAAATGGCGGCCGCCAGCTTCACCCCGCGGCCGCCCTGCCCAGGTGACGGCCGGGTCGCGCGGTCACGTGGCGGGCGGCGGGCCGCGATGCGATGGCGGCGCGGTGCCGGGCGGCGCGCCGGGTTTGTCCGCTCCTCCCGGCTGTGCCGTGCGGTCGGCTCCTGCGGGCTCCGGGCCTCCCGGGGTCGGTGCCGCTTACGGCGCCGGAGGGCCGGGATCGGCGGCAGCGGGGTGAGCGGGGCCGGTGGGCGCGGGCGGGGAGGGAGAGCTGTGGGGGGTGGGAGGACGGAACGGGGGGGGGAGAGCCGGGGGTGGGGAGGGGAGAGCGAGCGTCCTCCGAGCGGCGTTCTGTTTGGCACTTCTTGTCCTTAGTCTGGTTCCTCTCTCCTTTCCCTGGCCGAATTTCCGTGCCCCGTTACACGTCCTCCAGGGGGAGGTTGGCGCTGACGGGCAGCCGGCAGCCGTGGGCTGTGCGGGGTCTCGCGGCGGTGATGCTGCAGTAACGCGTCGTCCGTGTTCCCTTCACTGGGATGTGCCGCGTGTGCGGCTGTGTGAGGCTGCACAAGAGATATCACGGTCGGTGTCTGCAGACTCGTGAAGGAAATTTACGCTCGCGTTCCGAAGGCGGTGCTCTCGTTCCTTCCCCCTCCCCCCCGATGTAGAAATGCGTCTGCGATCGCTGTGAGCAAAATCTGAGCAGGAACTGGATTTCAATTCGTGCTGCTTTCTTTCTCCCTTACTCTCTCTGCCCCCATACGTCCCCACGTGGACATTATCTGCTAATTATACTTTCGACGGTGATTATTTTTCTTACAGTGCTAATGCTGTGAATTTCTCAGTGGTTGCTGAGACGAAGGTAGTCATAAATACAGGTTTTAGCATTACTGTATTTAGGAATAGAAAATGCCCAATAGCTAATCACATTCTGCTGCAAAAAAAAGAAAGCGTAGTCCCTTTTTAAAATAGCAAGAGACAGAGTGCTTCCCCTCCCCCAGAAAAGGGAAAAATCCCCAAACGTTTATGCTAAGTTAACACGCTGAGAATGAAGAGTGGCAGCTTTGCTTCTTCCCTTCGCTGCTCGTTTTGGTTTGAAGTACAGAGGAAAGGATGTGTGAGCCACGCTGGAGCGGCGTGCCTGCCTGCATAGTGTGGCAGTGAGCAACACAGAGAGTTTTACAATGTCTTTATAATGTCTGTCTCCTTCCTAGGTGGCACTGAGTTCTCTGAGATGCGCTATGGAGATGATGAGGGCGACTTCTGAGGCCGTGAGCGGTGGCTGATGAGAGAAGCTAAAGAGAGGAACCTCAAAATTGAACCTGGTAAATCCAAGCCTTAGGGTTTATATGCTCTTTGTTCTAACAAACGCGTCTGACCCTTAATTACTTTAACGGACCGATGTTTTTATGTTGCACTAGACAAGGTAGGGATGCTCTAGGACTTGGTATGCTTGCACTGATGCTTCTCTCAGACTGTTTGTGCTTTTCTGAAGTAGCATTGCATCCTAGGCAGTGGCTTCGCGATGATCTTCTCATGTCAAACGATGTTAATGCTTAGACCTGATCGCAGAGGTGAGTATAAATGATTTATCGTTAGGGCTGCATTTCTGAATTTTCACTGTCTGCAGTGAAGCTTCTCAAGTTACGGCTCACACCCCACTGAGAGAGTCTGCCCTTTCTGTTGCAGTGTGGGAAGGTACATACAGTGTCCATCTCTTCTGGAGTGTTTCCCTTCCTGTTGCTGACTGTTTCAGTCAGTGTCACTCTTGCACTCTGGTAAGGCATTGATGCTTGAGAAATGGACCTTGGAGGGGTGGGGTGGGAGGTGTGTGTCCGACACGAGTTTTTGCCTTGCTGTGCTTTTACAGTAGAATATAAGTTCTGCATGTGAAGTATTGAAGTAATGTCTTGTTTTCATGTTGTTACTGACATTCTGAATGACCACGTCTTTTCACGCTGAAAAGAGGAGCATGAGTGTTCTTTTCAGTAAGGCTGCAGGCTGTGGGCCGAAGGATGAGAGAAATAAGCACCTGCCTTGAATTTTCATACAGATTATTTCCCTGGAGGGCTGATAAAAAAAGTTCAGTAGTGAAGGTGAAATATTTATTTATGTGTATGCGCTACTACTTTGTATATCAGCAGATACTGACTTCTGTTTACTTTTTGCTTTATAGATATGGAATGAAGGGGCATTTCATAGCAAATGGATGAAGGTATGTCTGTTTTCCTTCTTAAAAGTGAAATGTGCTTCTGAAGTTCCCTTGTGTGATTTTTCTCTAGAGAAGAGACCTTCATCCTGTGACTACTTTGCTTCCTGACCTCTCGTGGTAGCTGCAGGCATGAAGTGCTAACAGGAACACGGGATCCTTGGATTTGTTTTTTTATCTGAAGTTTTTATTTTGAACTTTGTAAGTCAGCGTATGCTACGGAGGGCATTTTAAAGGAAGCTGCAGTTGAACCGTACAAATTCATTTTCTTACTGGCTGGAAAGCAGCTTATTTTATAAGTCAGAGGTCCAGAATTCCTTCAAATTCTCAAGTGAAGTTCCAGTGGGTATGATGCCCTTTAATTATTGATGTACGGCTCCAGGTTTTCGTTACGTGGTCTGATTTACTTTTTCCATAATGTAAGAGCTCTGTATTTTAACTGTGCAAAAGTCAATACCTCATTTAGAACATGAGCTGGAAAGAGACAGTACTTCACATCAGGTAACACTGTGCTGTCACTGTTTCCTTCCCTGCACACCCTTCTTTGGAAGCTCACTTTTCTTTGAGTTATGTTATGCTGAAGTGGAATCTTAATATAAGTTCTACAATATTCATTATTCATGTCCTTGTTGCTGCTGTGAGGCTAAGAAGGAAATGCATTTCTTCTCCAAAGAAAGTAAGGGTTAAGCTGAATGTGAAGCAAACTGCTGATTCTTTTTTTCCTCTCCACGCACAACTTTGCAGAAATTGGGTCCCTTCTGCTTAAAATCAGTCAGTCAGCGGCTATTAGAGAATTCTTTTAGTTTTTGAATGCTGTATAAGGTCAGCTGTGTTATTTGTCCGTGGCAGCATCTGTAGCTATTTCATTCAGTGATTAGTTTTAGCAGAACAATACAGGTGTACAAGAGTTAAATGTGATGTGACGTTAGGAGGGAAAAACCCTTTGTAACTTAAGTGTCTTTCACGAGGCTGGCATAGATAACATTCTGCCTGCTCCTGAAAAGTGGGAGTGCTCTCCTCTGAAGCACTTCATCCTCATTTATATGTAAGGGTGTGTGATACACTTGTAGTCTGTTAAACTGGTCAAAGTTTATAGCAGGACAGCTAAGCAGGAATTTTATAAAGAGACTTCCTTAGGCATCGAGCGCTCTGTTTTCAGAGAAACTGGTGAGATCCAGAAGCTCACTGGGGCTTTGATTACTTTGTTATTACGATAATGTCTGGATTCTCAGTTCCCATTTAGTTATGGTGGCAGTGCAGTGTTTGGGAAGTATGCAGCCAGCTGGCTTGTTCTTCTCATTCTGGGTTTTGTCACACGGCAGTCATGTTTTGCAGAGGTAGACTACATCTGCTTACTGACTTCTGGATAGAAATGTGTTCGATGTGCTCGTTACCTTTGTATTATCAGCGGTCTTCATTAGGGAGGAGGTCTTGTGACGCAAGCTTTGCTTGCGTGTTGGTCGCTGTCAGTGAATCACCCTGCAGCTCTTGCATCCCACCCAGCGTGCCTTCTGCAGCTGAGCTTGTTGTCAAGGCGTGCAAAACGAGCCGAGTTGGGTGCTGAGCAGTAAATGCAGCTGCATGTTTCAATTGGGACCTTGTGCTGTACCTTGCCGTTGATAATAAATATTTAAAGCTTGGCCTAAGGCAGTACAAGACTTTGCTGCTTCTCCTTTAGCATGTTAAGGTTACTGCTACGGGTCACCAAGGGCAATATCAGAATGAAGCTTTGCTTTAGCAAGCTGTGGAGGTGGCGTGACGTACGTAAAGCTAGGTTTACTTATGCTGCTGTGTTCTGAAGAAATAATCTTGTACTCCTGCGAATGCCGTGGTATATTACAGATTGCTCTGTAATGCAAGCTTTTCTGTTCTACTGGTATTATTCCAAAGCAAGCGTGCTTTTCACTTTCAGTTTGGAGGAGAGGAATTACTGCAGCTGTTTGTACTTCCAGGCTTTGAGTTTTCTTTTTGTGATAAGTGCTCCTTTCAATATATTGGGTAGGCCTCTCTATCCTGGGACAAAACCAGTGCCAAACGCCTGACTAACTCAGCAGGAACCGTGGGCTGTGGGAGATTGCAGTGCCTTCAGCGATGGAGCAGTGCAGGATGTTGGGCTCGGATCCAAAAGCAAACCAGCGTGAGCAGAAACGTGAGCTCGTAAGTGTTGTGCACTGCTGATAGCTTTTAAAGCTGTGTGCGTAAGGACTGTCTAAGGTACTGTACAGCACATCCCTCTGCTGCGTCAGGACGAGAGAAACTGCAGCTCTCTCCTCTGTCAGTCTGAACTCAGAAATGCTGAGGTGTGAGGACAGCTGTCCTAAACCGCTTTGAGAAAAAGGTTGTGGAAGTTGTAGGGCATTTTTAGTTATGTTTTCACCTTGGCCTACGCAGCTGAGTTCAGGTATCGTTCAGATTCTGAAGATATATTCAAAAAGGGGCTGTTCTTAAGAACTAGCATGAAAAACACAGGAGGAAAAGAACATAATAAAGTTAATCTAGCTGTATGTTTCTTAGGGTCTCTCTCAGGTTGTTACAAAGAATAGGTGTGAGGGTTTTGTTATCTGGGGTATCTATACAACTTTCTGAGACTCCAGTCTAAAAAACAGACTAATAAACAGACTTTTTTTTTTTACTTTTTCTCCCAGCTGCTTTGGTTAGGAGGTGCAGCTGGAGGCTGTAACCCTCAGTTGCTCGTTTCATTTAATGTGCAGCTTTTTGTGGTGCTACAGGCAGAGAATGTATTGTTTTTTCTATATTAAGTTCTCAACACTGGGAATTGGTTCAGGAAGTGGATTTGCTGTCTTTTCCTTTCCTGTGGGTTTGTTCTGTCTGTTTTGTGGGGGGAAGGATGGTGGGTTGAGGGGAAGGAGGGAGGTTGCTTGTTGGATTGTTGTGCCTTGTTTTATCTGGGAAAATTCTTTTTGCATTGCAAGATATTTTTATTTTTAGCCGGAAAGCTCTTTGTTTCTCTACGGTGTGGTGGAGAGAAAGAGGTGTAGATTGTTGTACTAACTTGATGTAGCTATGCATATGAACAACAAACACAACAAACCATTTTCCCAGAATGACTGTGTGTAACTCAGCAGCTGATTGCTGTGAAGGATTCCCCTTTGGTCAGTGTGTGCCAGTGACAGCACAAGAGCCTCAGGGTGGGCGCTGCGCCTGTTTGGGTGACAGGTAGGAAGTTTGCATCCCTGTATTGTCACAGACCTTTATTGAGTCTTTTTTTTTTCTAGGTGTGTTATTTTTTGTAAGACATGAAAGCAGTTCTGTGGAAAGTCTGATGAATACCTTAAAGAAGAAGGAGGCTTAGTTCAATAGGAAGCAGAAAGATCTAAAAGCAAGCAAATTTGACCGCTGGCTATGTGCAGAAATAAGCTACTGCCTGCTATAGTTACTGCTATTAGAGCATTTTGGTCTGAAGTGCCCGCCGAGGTTAGTGTGCTTTCCATGTTCTTCTTTGCTCGTTTTATTTTATCCTGAAGCAGACATTTGATACCTTTCAGTTTGAGAAAATAGAATGAAGTACCTCCGTATTCTTATCCCTCTTGAGATTGTTGTCTGAGTCAGCATTTCTTTGTGCATGGGAAAAGGGAAATACTTCGTCATGCTGTCTTCTGAAAACGTGGATTGGCAATTACTGTGCAGTTCTTCAGTAGCCTTGTGCTGTCTGTGCCGCAGTTCTGCAGAGAGGTGGCACATACAGTGCCGTTAAGATGAAGGCAAATGCCTTAATTTTCATTCTTCTGCTCGTTACTGCATATGTAACAGCATTGAAGAAAATGGCTGCCGCATCATCTGAGCAGTTCAGAACACCTGGGCAGCTCTTCCCATTTCCATGTTACTGAAGACTTTCCTGAGGTCACGTCCCTCTTCTCTGCTCACTCACAGCACCAAAACAAACAGCTCTACCTCCTGTACTTAATTATTCCTCAGAGAGGAGCCCTTCTGTACTTTCTCTTGCTGGTCTCTTTACTCTGTCTGTCAGAGAACTGATGTTTTAAAAAGTGCTTTAGTATAATTCTGTCATCTTCCATGGGTAGAATTTGTTTTGGAAGTGTGGTTACTTTATGTTGGAAATAATTTTTGTATGTGAAATTAATTTGCTCAGACTAGAAATCACCGATATTTTCACTAAGATGCAATTATTCTCTTCTGATTTCTTTTTATTTCATCTCAGCACACGCAGCGTAGTTTACTCAGCCAGGCTGGTTATACTTGTGAGTGTAGTATGTTTTGTTGTGAGTACAGTATGTTTTTCAAATGGATATTGGTGTCTGATAGATTCCACTAACGTCTATTCCTTCTGTTCCTTTCTTTATTCAGACAATCACTCTCGATCTGTCGGGCTTCCCCTGCCTCATTTCTGATCTTCACCTCAGCGAGCAGCTTTCTACCTCAGAGTCTTTTGTAAGTATGCCTTGAATACGCTTGGTTGCTCTTGTAAAGTGAGTTGCACTGTTTCTTGTGCATGCACACAAATTATGACAAGACACTGAGAATTCAGAATTGCTCACCTCCAGTGCTGGAGGTTCTGTGCCTGACAAAGTCTTAAACATCCTGCTTTTCTTCTTACCATAAGACACAATGGTATAATTGAATTTGTAGGATTAGTACCTCCCAGTCTATTCATGTATACTGAAGAAAAAAACTGCTGGAACAGAGATGCAATTTGGTTTATCCTTAGGGTTTATTCCAAGGCTGCGTGCTCTGACATGCTGGTATAGTTTGAGTGTTGGAAGTGGTCACGACCTTTCTACTGGCATCAGTTCATTCCT